>CM065690.1:58923007-58985507 GCA_017654935.2 Phymorhynchus buccinoides | reverse complement strand
CCAGGGGCTGAGGTGTCGGTCCATCTGAGGTGGCGCTGCAGCCTGGCTTCGAAGGAATCCAAGGATGGTGCTGCAGCGATGTCTTCTGGGAGGCTGTTCCAATCTGGAGTAGTGCGGGGGAAGAAAGTTCCCTGCTGGTACTGTGTTCGGTGCGCTCTAATGTCATACGCCTTTGTGTTGGTCTGTCGCCCACTTTTCTTTTGATGGTTTGTAGTTGGGGCATACTTTGTTTGGAGCTTCAGGAGTCCATTTGATTTGTACATGGTGACAAGGCTGGCTTTTCTCCTTCTCTCCTGCAGTACAGGCCAGGCCAGCTCCTGAAGCATGTTGTTGACGCTGGATGTGTGACTCACACATGTGTCAGTGCATGGGAAACACAGATATAAGGGAATTTGGGCAGGTATTTTGTTTTTACAACATGGAGAAAAGGTTCATAGTCAATATACACAGAAAACAGAATTGAGTTATCTTGTCTAGTTTTTATTTTATAGCCCTTTGAAGGTTGACATTCAAGTTAGAACATTTCCAGAAATAGAAGACAGAAATTTGCCGCTTTGTTTTTGTTGATTTGGTTTAATAACAATCAAATAAACAAAGAAATCATTCAAAATTGTTTTTCATGTTGTGAATACTGGTGGAATACATAAAAATACACATAATTATGTCCTAAATATAAAACTGGTATTTGGGGGGTTGTTGACTATATTTTGGCTTTTGTTCAAAAACATTCTGAGCGACTTATGTCTGTTTTGCACATGCACCATCGCATATTCATATGCTAAATATGAAGTGAATCTGTGCAGCAGTGCACAAGATACTGCACAGGCAGAAAAAAACCAGGAACAAAATCAAACACCACTTCCACCAGGTAAGGAACACTAGGCGTGTCGAAGCACAAAATGTCACATTTAAGGGGATGTACCCTGAGCAAGGCGTCTCCACTGTAAACACATTTTAACCCAGCCCGCCAGAATAGTAGTTGCTCCTTCTGATAATTAAAAAACCAAAAAGATCTGGCAGTCATTGTCGGAAACGACTGACAGGCATACATCCAAGGTCAGAATAAGAATGATACAACATGTGGGGAAACGACTGACAGGCATACATCCAAGGTCAGAATAAGAATGACACAACATGTGGGGAAACGACTGACACAGTGACAGGCATACATCCAGGATCAGAATAGAATGATACAACATGTGGGGAAACGACTGACACAGTGACAGGCATACATCCAGGATCAGAATAGAATGATACAACATGTGGGGAAACGACTGACACAGTGACAGGCATACATCCAGGATCAGAATAGAATGATACAACATGTGGGGAAATGACTGACAGGCATACATCCAGGATCAGAATAAGAATGATACAACATGTGGGGAAAACGACTGACAGGCATACATCCAGGATCAGAATAAGAATGATACAACATGTGGGGAAACGACTGACAGGCATACATCCAAGGTCAGAATAAGAATGATACAACAACATGTGGGGAAACGACTGACAGGCATACATCCAGGATCAGAATAAGAATGATACAACATGTGGGGAAACGACTGACAGGCATACATCCAAGATCAGAATAAGAATGACAACAACATGTGGGGAAACGACTGACAGGCATACATCCAGGATCAGAATAAGAATGACACAACATGTGGGGAAACGACTGACAGGCATACATCCAGGATCAGAATAAGAATGATACAACATGTGGGGAAACGACTGACAGGCATACATCCAGGATCAGAATAAGAATGACAACAACATGTGGGGAAACGACTGACAGGCATACATCCAAGATCAGAATAAGAATGATACAACATGTGGGGAAATGACTGACAGGCATACATCCAAGGTCAGAATAAGAATGATACAACAACATGTGGGGAAACGACTGACAGGCATACATCCAGGATCAGAATAAGAATGATACAACATGTGGGGAAACGACTGACACAGTGACAGGCATACATCCAGGATCAGAAGAATGATACAACATGTGGGGAAACGACTGACAGGCATACATCCAGGATCAGAATAAGAATGATACAACAACATGTGGGGAAACGACTGACAGGCATACATCCAGGATCAGAATAAGAATGATACAACATGTGGGGAAACGACTGACAGGCATACATCCAGGATCAGAATAAGAATGATACAACATGTGGGGAAACGACTGACAGGCATACATCCAGGATCAGAATAAGAATGATACAACATGTGGGGAAACGACTGACAGGCATACATCCAGGATCAGAAGAATGATACAACATGTGGGGAAACGACTGACAGGCATACATCCAAGATCAGAATAAGAATGATACAACAACATGTGGGGAAACGACTGACAGGCATACATCCAAGATCAGAATAAGAATGATACAACAACATGTGGGGAAATGACTGACAGGCATACATCCAGGATCAGAATAAGAATGATACAACATGTGGGGAAACGACTGACAGGCATACATCCAGGATCAGAATAAGAATGATACAACAACATGTGGGGAAACGACTGACAGGCATACATCCAGGATCAGAATAAGAATGACACAACATGTGGGGAAACGACTGACAGGCATACATCCAAGATCAGAATAAGAATGACACAAAATGTGGGGAAACGACTGACAGGCATACATCCAGGATCAGAATAAGAATGACACAAAATGTGGGGAAACGACTGACAGGCATACATCCAGGATCAGAATAAGAATGACACAACATGTGGGGAAACGACTGACAGGCATACATCCAAGATCAGAATAAGAATGATACAACATGTGGGGAAACGACTGACAGGCATACATCCAGGATCAGAATAAGAATGACACAACATGTGGGGAAACGACTGACAGGCATACATCCAGGATCAGAATAAGAATGACACAACATGTGGGGAAATGACTGACAGGCATACATCCAGGATCAGAATAAGAATGACACAACATGTGGGGAAACGACTGACAGGCATACATCCAGGATCAGAATAAGAATGATACAACATGTGGGGAAACGACTGACAGGCATACATCCAAGGTCAGAATAAGAATGATACAACATGTGGGGAAACGACTGACAGGCATACATCCAGGATCAGAATAAGAATGACACAACATGTGGGGAAACGACTGACAGGCATACATCCAAGATCAGAATAAGAATGATACAACATGTGGGGAAACGACTGACAGGCATACATCCAAGGTCAGAATAAGAATGATACAACATGTGGGGAAACGACTGACAGGCATACATCCAGGATCAGAATAAGAATGATACAACATGTGGGGAAACGACTGACAGGCATACATCCAGGATCAGAATAAGAATGATACAACATGTGGGGAAACGACTGACAGGCATACATCCAAGGTCAGAATAAGAATGATACAACAACATGTGGGGAAACGACTGACAGGCATACATCCAGGATCAGAATAAGAATGATACAACATGTGGGGAAACGACTGACAGGCATACATCCAAGGTCAGAATAAGAATGATACAACATGTGGGGAAACGACTGACAGGCATACATCCAAGGTCAGAATAAGAATGATACAACAACATGTGGGGAAACGACTGACAGGCATACATCCAGGATCAGAATAAGAATGATACAACATGTGGGGAAACGACTGACACAGTGACAGGCATACATCCAGGATCAGAAGAATGATACAACATGTGGGGAAACGACTGACAGGCATACATCCAGGATCAGAATAAGAATGATACAACAACATGTGGGGAAACGACTGACAGGCATACATCCAAGATCAGAATAAGAATGATACAACAACATGTGGGGAAACGACTGACAGGCATACATCCAGGATCAGAATAAGAATGATACAACATGTGGGGAAACGACTGACAGGCATACATCCAAGGTCAGAATAAGAATGATACAACAACATGTGGGGAAACGACTGACAGGCATACATCCAGGATCAGAATAAGAATGATACAACATGTGGGGAAACGACTGACACAGTGACAGGCATACATCCAGGATCAGAAGAATGATACAACATGTGGGGAAACGACTGACAGGCATACATCCAGGATCAGAATAAGAATGATACAACAACATGTGGGGAAACGACTGACAGGCATACATCCAAGATCAGAATAAGAATGATACAACAACATGTGGGGAAACGACTGACAGGCATACATCCAGGATCAGAATAAGAATGACACAACATGTGGGGAAACGACTGACAGGCATACATCCAGGATCAGAATAAGAATGACACAACATGTGGGGAAACGACTGACAGGCATACATCCAGGATCACAATAAGAATGATACAACATGTGGGGAAACGACTGACAGGCATACATCCAAGGATCAGAATAAGAATGATACAACATGTGGGGAAACGACTGACAGGCATACATCCAAGGTCAGAATAAGAATGATACAACATGTGGGGAAACGACTGACAGGCATACATCCAGGATCAGAATAAGAATGACACAACATGTGGGGAAACGACTGACAGGCATACATCCAGGATCAGAATAAGAATGATACAACATGTGGGGAAACGACTGACACAGTGACAGGCATACATCCAGGATCAGAAAGAATGATACAACATGTGGGGAAACGACTGACAGGCATACATCCAAGATCAGAATAAGAATGATACAACATGTGGGGAAATGACTGACAGGCATACATCCAGGATCAGAATAAGAATGATACAACATGTGGGGAAATGACTGACACAGTGACAGGCATACATCCAGGATCAGAATAAGAATGATACAACAACATGTGGGGAAACGACTGACAGGCATACATCCAGGATCAGAATAAGAATGATACAACATGTGGGGAAACGACTGACAGGCATACATCCAAGATCAGAATAAGAATGATACAACATGTGGGGAAACGACTGACAGGCATACATCCAGGATCAGAATAAGAATGATACAAAATGTGGGGAAACGACTGACAGGCATACATCCAGGATCAGAAGAATGATACAACATGTGGGGAAACGACTGACACAGTGACAGGCATACATCCAGGATCAGAAGAATGATACAACATGTGGGGAAACGACTGACACAGTGACAGGCATACATCCAGGATCAGAATAAGAATGATACAACATGTGGGGAAATGACTGACAGGCATACATCCAGGATCAGAATAAGAATGATACAACAACATGTGGGGAAACGACTGACAGGCATACATCCAGGATCAGAATAAGAATGATACAACATGTGGGGAAACGACTGACAGGCATACATCCAAGGTCAGAATAAGAATGATACAACAACATGTGGGGAAACGACTGACAGGCATACATCCAGGATCAGAATAAGAATGATACAACATGTGGGGAAACGACTGACAGGCATACATCCAAGATCAGAATAAGAATGATACAACAACATGTGGGGAAACGACTGACAGGCATACATCCAGGATCAGAATAAGAATGACACAACATGTGGGGAAACGACTGACAGGCATACATCCAGGATCAGAATAAGAATGATACAACATGTGGGGAAACGACTGACAGGCATACATCCAGGATCAGAATAAGAATGATACAACAACATGTGGGGAAACGACTGACAGGCATACATCCAAGGTCAGAATAAGAATGATACAACAACATGTGGGGAAACGACTGACAGGCATACATCCAGGATCAGAATAAGAATGATACAACATGTGGGGAAACGACTGACACAGTGACAGGCATACATCCAGGATCAGAAGAATGATACAACATGTGGGGAAACGACTGACAGGCATACATCCAGGATCAGAATAAGAATGATACAACAACATGTGGGGAAACGACTGACAGGCATACATCCAGGATCAGAATAAGAATGATACAACATGTGGGGAAACGACTGACAGGCATACATCCAGGATCAGAATAAGAATGATACAACATGTGGGGAAACGACTGACAGGCATACATCCAGGATCAGAAGAATGATACAACATGTGGGGAAACGACTGACAGGCATACATCCAAGATCAGAATAAGAATGATACAACAACATGTGGGGAAACGACTGACAGGCATACATCCAAGATCAGAATAAGAATGATACAACAACATGTGGGGAAATGACTGACAGGCATACATCCAGGATCAGAATAAGAATGATACAACAACATGTGGGGAAACGACTGACAGGCATACATCCAGGATCAGAATAAGAATGATACAACAACATGTGGGGAAACGACTGACAGGCATACATCCAGGATCAGAATAAGAATGACACAACATGTGGGGAAACGACTGACAGGCATACATCCAAGATCAGAATAAGAATGACACAAAATGTGGGGAAACGCCTGACAGGCATACATCCAGGATCAGAATAAGAATGACACAAAATGTGGGGAAACGACTGACAGGCATACATCCAGGATCAGAATAAGAATGACACAACATGTGGGGAAACGACTGACAGGCATACATCCAAGATCAGAATAAGAATGATACAACATGTGGGGAAACGACTGACAGGCATACATCCAGGATCAGAATAAGAATGACACAACATGTGGGGAAACGACTGACAGGCATACATCCAGGATCAGAATAAGAATGACACAACATGTGGGGAAATGACTGACAGGCATACATCCAGGATCAGAATAAGAATGACACAACATGTGGGGAAACGACTGACAGGCATACATCCAGGATCAGAATAAGAATGATACAACATGTGGGGAAACGACTGACAGGCATACATCCAAGGTCAGAATAAGAATGATACAACATGTGGGGAAACGACTGACAGGCATACATCCAGGATCAGAATAAGAATGACACAACATGTGGGGAAACGACTGACAGGCATACATCCAAGGTCAGAATAAGAATGATACAACATGTGGGGAAACGACTGACAGGCATACATCCAAGGTCAGAATAAGAATGATACAACATGTGGGGAAACGACTGACAGGCATACATCCAGGATCAGAATAAGAATGATACAACATGTGGGGAAACGACTGACAGGCATACATCCAGGATCAGAATAAGAATGATACAACATGTGGGGAAACGACTGACAGGCATACATCCAAGGTCAGAATAAGAATGATACAACAACATGTGGGGAAACGACTGACAGGCATACATCCAGGATCAGAATAAGAATGATACAACATGTGGGGAAACGACTGACAGGCA
Organism: Phymorhynchus buccinoides; assembly: GCA_017654935.2. Lineage (NCBI taxonomy): Eukaryota > Metazoa > Mollusca > Gastropoda > Neogastropoda > Raphitomidae > Phymorhynchus > Phymorhynchus buccinoides. The sequence goes on along the minus strand of CM065690.1, from coordinate 58,978,275 downwards.
TACATCCAAGGTCAGAATAAGAATGATACACAACATGTGGGGAAACGACTGACAGGCATACATCCAAGGTCAGAATAAGAATGATACAACAACATGTGGGGAAACGACTGACAGGCATACATCCAGGATCAGAATAAGAATGATACAACATGTGGGGAAACGACTGACACAGTGACAGGCATACATCCAGGATCAGAAGAATGATACAACATGTGGGGAAACGACTGACAGGCATACATCCAGGATCAGAATAAGAATGATACAACAACATGTGGGGAAACGACTGACAGGCATACATCCAAGATCAGAATAAGAATGATACAACAACATGTGGGGAAACGACTGACAGGCATACATCCAGGATCAGAATAAGAATGATACAACATGTGGGGAAACGACTGACAGGCATACATCCAAGGTCAGAATAAGAATGATACAACAACATGTGGGGAAACGACTGACAGGCATACATCCAGGATCAGAATAAGAATGATACAACATGTGGGGAAACGACTGACACAGTGACAGGCATACATCCAGGATCAGAAGAATGATACAACATGTGGGGAAACGACTGACAGGCATACATCCAGGATCAGAATAAGAATGATACAACAACATGTGGGGAAACGACTGACAGGCATACATCCAAGATCAGAATAAGAATGATACAACAACATGTGGGGAAATGACTGACAGGCATACATCCAGGATCAGAATAAGAATGACACAACATGTGGGGAAACGACTGACAGGCATACATCCAGGATCAGAATAAGAATGACACAACATGTGGGGAAACGACTGACAGGCATACATCCAGGATCACAATAAGAATGATACAACATGTGGGGAAACGACTGACAGGCATACATCCAAGATCAGAATAAGAATGATACAACATGTGGGGAAACGACTGACAGGCATACATCCAAGATCAGAATAAGAATGATACAACATGTGGGGAAACGACTGACAGGCATACATCCAGGATCAGAATAAGAATGACACAACATGTGGGGAAACGACTGACAGGCATACATCCAAGATCAGAATAAGAATGATACAACATGTGGGGAAACGACTGACACAGTGACAGGCATACATCCAGGATCAGAAGAATGATACAACATGTGGGGAAACGACTGACAGGCATACATCCAGGATCAGAATAAGAATGATACAACATGTGGGGAAATGACTGACAGGCATACATCCAGGATCAGAATAAGAATGATACAACATGTGGGGAAATGACTGACACAGTGACAGGCATACATCCAGGATCAGAATAAGAATGATACAACAACATGTGGGGAAACGACTGACAGGCATACATCCAAGGATCAGAATAAGAATGATACAACATGTGGGGAAACGACTGACAGGCATACATCCAGGATCAGAATAAGAATGATACAACATGTGGGGAAACGACTGACAGGCATACATCCAGGATCAGAATAAGAATGATACAAAATGTGGGGAAACGACTGACAGGCATACATCCAGGATCAGAATAAGAATGATACAACAACATGTGGGGAAACGACTGACAGGCATACATCCAAGGTCAGAATAAGAATGATACAACAACATGTGGGGAAACGACTGACACAGTGACAGGCATACATCCAGGATCAGAATAAGAATGATACAACAAAATGTGGGGAAACGACTGACAGGCATACATCCAGGATCAGAATAAGAATGACACAACATGTGGGGAAATGACTGACAGGCATACATCCAGGATCAGAATAAGAATGACACAACATGTGGGGAAACGACTGACAGGCATACATCCAGGATCAGAATAAGAATGACACAACATGTGGGGAAACGACTGACAGGCATACATCCAGGATCAGAATAAGAATGACAACAACATGTGGGGAAACGACTGACAGGCATACATCCAGGATCAGAATAAGAATGATACAACATGTGGGGAAACGACTGACAGGCATACATCCAAGGTCAGAATAAGAATGATACAACATGTGGGGAAATGACTGACAGGCATACATCCAGGATCAGAATAAGAATGATACAACAACATGTGGGGAAACGACTGACAGGCATACATCCAGGATCAGAATAAGAATGACACAACATGTGGGGAAATGACTGACAGGCATACATCCAGGATCAGAATAAGAATGACACAACATGTGGGGAAACGACTGACAGGCATACATCCAGGATCAGAATAAGAATGACACAACATGTGGGGAAACGACTGACAGGCATACATCCAGGATCAGAATAAGAATGAAACATGTGGGGAAACGACTGACAGGCATACATCCAGGATCAGAATAAGAATGATACAACATGTGGGGAAACGACTGACAGGCATACATCCAAGGTCAGAATAAGAATGATACAACAACATGTGGGGAAACGACTGACAGGCATACATCCAGGATCAGAATAAGAATGATACAACAACATGTGGGGAAACGACTGACAGGCATACATCCAGGATCAGAATAAGAATGATACAACAACATGTGGGGAAATGACTGACAGGCATACATCCAGGATCAGAATAAGAATGATACAACAACATGTGGGGAAACGACTGACAGGCATACATCCAGGATCAGAATAGAATGATACAACATGTGGGGAAACGACTGACAGGCATACATCCAGGATCAGAATAAGAATGACACAACATGTGGGGAAACGACTGACAGGCATACATCCAAGGTCAGAATAAGAATGATACAACATGTGGGGAAATGACTGACAGGCATACATCCAGGATCAGAATAAGAATGATACAACATGTGGGGAAATGACTGACAGGCATACATCCAGGATCAGAATAAGAATGATACAACATGTGGGGAAACGACTGACAGGCATACATCCAGGATCAGAATAAGAATGACACAACATGTGGGGAAACGACTGACAGGCATACATCCAAGGTCAGAATAAGAATGATACAACATGTGGGGAAACGACTGACAGGCATACATCCAAGATCAGAATAAGAATGATACAACATGTGGGGAAACGACTGACAGGCATACATCCAAGGTCAGAATAAGAATGATACAACATGTGGGGAAACGACTGACAGGCATACATCCAAGATCAGAATAAGAATGATACAACATGTGGGGAAACGACTGACAGGCATACATCCAGGATCAGAATAAGAATGATACAACATGTGGGGAAAACGGGCGGGGGTTAGTCCCCGCACCTTCTGCCGTTCTGGAAGTTCTGTGCTTCTAACTTCCTCTAATCTGTCACTCTTTGACTCTGCCTTTTCCCTTTGCTTCATCTACCATCTCTCTGCCTTACTGGTCCTTTCTCCCGAAACTCTTACAAAAATGTATCCATCCGAAATAGGACGTGCTGGGCAGTTGGGCACATAACGGCAGCATGATGCATCTGCACTCATGATACGACGCGCTCTGAACAATCGACAAAGAAAGAAAAAAAGAATAAGAATAAAATAAAACAACTAACCATGCCGATCTGAGACAGCGTGTCTGTAAAGGTCTGTCACCTGAGGTCTGGCACCACTGCCACTGGCAACAGATCTGAGACAGTGTGTCTGTAAAGGTCTGTCATCTGAGGTCTGGCACCAGTGGCACTGGAACAATTCCAGCCACAGGCCAAGGATAGAACTAGCCTAGTTGTCTCTCGGTCAAAACACCGCACACTTTCCCCATTACAATCTACGCCCCACAGGAACTAAAACTACCTGGCAGGCTGGCTGGCTCTCTCACGCGCTCTCCCTCCCTCTCTGTCTCTCCCTCTCCCTCTTTCTCTTTATCATAAGTCTCTGTCTCATTCTCTCTTTCACTCTCTTTCTCTCTCCCTCTCTGACAGTCTCACACACTAAGCATCATTCTCTATCAGTCTATGTCACAGTCTCTCTCTTTCTTTATCTGTCTGTCTCCCTCTGTATCTCTCTCTCTCTCTCAGTCACTCTGTCTGTCTCTCACTCTATCTCAGTCTCTCTCTCTCTCTCAGTCTCTCCCTCTCTCTCTCAAGCTATGCCCTTCCATCTCACGATACAAAAAGAGGGTGCGGGCAAACATATTGCACAGCCCTGCTTAAATCCTATCTGATATTGAACTCACACAGTTCCAGCCACAGGCCAAGGATAGAACTAGCCTAGTTGTCTCTCGGTCAAAACACCGCACACTTTCCCCATTACAATCTACGCCCCACAGGAACTTAAACTACCTGGCAGGCTGGCTGGCTCTCTCACGCGCTCTCCCTCCCTCTCTCTCTCTCTCCCTCTTTCTCTTTATCATAAGTCTCTGTCTCATTCTCTCTTTCACTCTCCCTCTCTTGCCTTGCCTACAACTACATGTTACATGTCTAATGAATGTCTTGTTTGTTGTTGTTTTGTTGTTGGTTTGCCTTGAAGATACTTGCTAAATATGTTTAAATCGAAGTTACATTCACCTCCTGTCATCACATTGTTGTTGTTTCACTTTCATTTAGATGCTTTTTGGTTTTACAATGTTGGTTTTCGTGTACTCTATACTATGTGAGAGAGAGAGAGAGAGAGAGAGAGAGAGAGAGAGAGAGAGAGAGAGAGAGAGAGAGAGAGAGAGAGAGAGAGAGAGAGAGAGAGAGAGAGGGGGGGAGAGAGAGAGAGAGAGAGAGAGAGAGAGAGAGAGAGAGATTTGGAAGGCTTAATGAACCAGGCCATGATGCCCATATCATGGGGATTGGGATTACAATAGGGAAGAATAAAAGATAGCAATAAATTTGAATGACACAAATAAATGATAACTCAATTAAATAGTTGAAACAAAATCAATCAATTATGTTGAACCAAGCAATTAAAAGAAAAAGAATGAATCAGTGGTAAATAGATAAATAAATAAACAGATAAATAAACAATACTTAACTAAATTGAGGTCTCTCTCTCTCTCTCTCTCTCTCTCTCTCTCTCTCTCTCTCTCTCTCTCTCTCTCTCTCTCAGGTTCTGTCATGTTCCTTCAGGCCTACACTAATCAAGGGGACAGCAACGTTATCACATGTCTTGTCACAGCATGCATCATGCTCTCTCTCTCTCTCTCTCTCTCTCTCTCTCTCTCTCTCTCTCTCTCTCTCTGTGTGTGTTTCTGCTTGTGTCTCTCTCTGTTTCTGTCTGTCTGTCTGTCTGTCTGTCTGTCTGTCTGTCTGTCTGTCTGTCTGTCTGTCTGTCTCTCTCTCTCTCTCTCTCTCTCTCTGTGTGTTTCTGCCTGTGTCTCTCTCTCTGTCTCTCTCTCTCTCTCTCTCTCTCTCTCTCTCTCTCTCTCTCTCTCTCTCTCTCTCTCTCTCTCTCTCTCACTCTCTCTCTCTCTGCAGCATCTTCCGTTTCTCTCTGTCTGTCGTTTGATCCCTTGATCACTCTTTTTGTGAAATGACCTGAGTTTTGCTTCTTGTCAATAGCTCAGGCTATACATATATATTTCAGTGAATTTGACTTTGAAGAGAATTGTGCTTAGAAGAAAAAAAAGAAAAAAAAGAAAATTAATAGTAATTAAAACATCTTTCTAAAATTAACTGTTCAACAAGTTATCTCTTATTCAGTTATTGTAAAATGGTGACTTTGCATGGCCAAAAAGCTTGTACTTTCGTTTGACGGCTGATGGGTGGTTGATGGTTTTGTCCCACCTGGCGGTGACCAGCCGATTTTAATTATAATCAAACCCAACTTTCATTCTTGTGAAAGTGTTGTTTTTTATGTCGTCTTAATAAAACAAACATGACTTTCGTTATACATCTAAAAGCAAATCTTTTTCATTAGACAAAATATATGCATAAATTTACTTCTCAATAGAAAAAAAGTCTGCGATTCTAACTTTTAAAAAATCAGCAAGAACAAAAAACATTTTCATAAATTAGATTCACACATAAGATTCATAATTATGACAGAAATCAGTTTGTCCATTTTTGTTCAATAAAAAGTTCCATCCATGCTGCAGGTAAGTAAATGTATGTCAGTCAGTCGTTCCCCACCATGACTGCCAGACAGCAGAGGGGGCAGGTGCTATTCCAATGATATGCCAGTCAGTCGTTCCCCACCATCACTGCCAGACAGCAGAGGGGGCAGGTGCTATTCCAATGATATGCCAGTCTGTCGTTTCCCACCATGACTGCCAGACAGCAGAGGGGGCAGGTGCTATTCCAATGATATGCCAGTCAGTCGTTCCCCACCATCACTGCCAGACAGCAGAGGGGGCAGCTGCTATTCCAATGATATGCCAGTCAGTCGTTCCCCACCATCACTGCCAGACAGCAGAGGGGGCAGCTGCTATTCCAATGATATGCCAGTCAGTCGTTCCCCACCATGACTGCCAGACAGCAGAGGGGGCAGGTGCTATTCCAATGATATGCCAGTCAGTCGTTCCCCACCATGACTGCCAGACAGCAGAGGGGGCAGGTGCTATTCCAATGATATGCCAGTCAGTCGTTCCCCACCATCACTGCCAGACAGCAGAGGGGGCAGCTGCTATTCCAATGATATGCCAGTCAGTCGTTCCCCACCATGACTGCCAGACAGCAGAGGGGGCAGGTGCTATTCCAATGATATGCCAGTCAGTCGTTCCCCACCATGACTGCCAGACAGCAGAGGGGGCAGGTGCTATTCCAATGATATGCCAGTCAGTCGTTCCCCACCATCACTGCCAGACAGCAGAGGGGGCAGGTGCTATTCCAATGATATGTCAGTCAGTCGTTCCCCACCATCACTGCCAGACAGCAGAGGGGGCAGGTGCTATTCCAATGATATGCCAGTCAGTCGTTCCCCACCATGACTGCCAGACAGCAGAGGGGGCAGGTGCTATTCCAATGATATGCCAGTCAGTCGTTTCCCACCATGACTGCCAGACAGCAGAGGGGGCAGGTGCTATTCCAATGATATGCCAGTCAGTCGTTCCCCACCATGACTGCCAGACAGCAGAGGGGGCAGGTGCTATTGCGGCGGGCTGGGATAGAATTTGTTTACAGTGGAGATGCCTTACCCAGGGTACATCCCCTCTCTCGTCCAAAGGGCTTTGAGGACTGCTGGCGTTGGGGAAGGTCCCCAAAAGGCCAACCCATCCCTTTGGCTGCAGCACCATAGCCGGTGTTGGGGAAGGTCCCCAAAAGGCCAACCCATCCCTTTGGCTGCAGCACCATAGCCGGTGTTGGGGACGGTCCCCAAAAGGCCAACCCATCCCTTTGGCTGCAGCACCATAGCCGGTGTTGGGGAAGGTCCCCAAAAGGCCAACCCATCCCTTTGGCTGCAGCACCATAGCCGGTGTTGGGGAAGGTCCCCAAAAGGCCAACCCATCCCTTTGGCTGCAGCACCATAGCCGGTGTTGGGGAAGGTCCCCAAAAGGCCAACCCATCCCTTTGGCTGCAGCACCATAGCCGGTGTTGGGGAAGGTCCCCAAAAGGCCAACCCATCCCTTGGGCTGCAGCACCATAGCCGGTGCAAAGGCCCCCTCGTTTGAGAGTCATAGTCTTCCACAAGACTAAACTGTGCCATGATTTTCCATTACTGTAGAAAACCATCTATTGTACAGCTCTCATGTTACTGTTGGCCCCTACTACAGGCTAATGTCAACCGATGGTTAAAGCCATGAGACAAAGGGCCATACACAAGTAACTATGCACAGTACAATCGCCTTTCAATGCGAAAAGAAAAGATCTCCTCTCCACAAAATGGTCACACCGTGCACAACCAAACATAAGACCAGCACAATCATACTGAATATTACCTCCCTCCAAAAATCATCTCACACACTGTCAGCTATATTTCACATTATTAAGGAGAAGGGAGGGCAGAGTGTGTGTGTGTGCGTGCATTCGTGTGTGTGTGCGTGCATGCTGCCATGCATGCCTGCGTGTGCAAAAAGGGGATTGGGAAAATGAAAGAGAGGGGAAGAGTGAAAAAAGGTGGCTAGGGGGAGGGGGAATAAAGGCCCAGTGCACCTGGCATGTGAGGTTAATGGCCTGTAGTCTGATTGGTGAATTTCATTCCGCTCTAAAAATAGAACTGTTGAAACAAGGGGGAGGGGGAGTGGCATGAGGTAGCTGTGGTAAGAAAGGGGGAGAGGGAAGGAAATGCTTTGTGCACACAGAGAAAGGGATGGGCAAGGATCGCACAGCATTACACTGTTGCTTATGTCGTCATGATCAGAAATCTGTGTCGCTACGTGTTAGGATATACAGTGGTGAAATCAGCAAATTCCACATCTCCAATCCCAAACAGCGACTTAAATCTGAACAGTTTGAAGAATTGTGCAGAATGTATTATTTGTTGGCCATAGAAACAAACTTTGACCGAAATGTCATTCGGCATGGCAATAATTAGATCACCTTTAAACCTTTCATCACCACTGTCGCCACTTGGCACCATAATGATTTAACACCCATGTCACTTAAAGGCATCAAACGAGGGTCTGTTATCCAATTACCCTATGCTCCTATCTTTGGGAGGTAAGGATAGGCCCTATTTTATGCATGTCACAGAATAATCCTCAGTATTGCAGACGAAATATTTTCTCTACCCAGGTAAGCATAATGGAAAGTTTTGGCTGAAAACTGACTGGCGTTGAAAGGGTTAATGCAACAAACATTATAATCCATTTTTATATCTTTTTAAATTGGCCGACAATATCTTAAACAAAACAATGCAATATCTTGCACACATGCGGATAATACGGGGTGTAGAGTGGCACAGATGTAATGCATTTGGCTTATATACAATAAACTCGAGTTCGAACCTGGGTACAGGTTTTTTTTCTTCTAGTCTCACTCTGCACTAGGCCTTAACTTAGCTCTGAACGTGGAGTCTTTCGGATGAGATGATAAACCGAGGTCCCATGTGCCCATGCACTTAGCACACGTTAAACCCAGTGGCAATGAAAAAGTTGTCATTTGGTCAAATTTACCCACCCACCCCCTCCCCCTTTCCTTCCTCATCAGTCACACACAAAAATCGCGTGCCAAAACAAAAACAAACAAAAAATGTGTGGTGCGTCACTGGCTGCAACACGCTCTCCAGGTGGGAGCAACCCGAATTTCACAGAGACACCCTCTGAGACTATGAAGTGTATAAAAGTACCATAAAATACAATGCAATGCAACTCAACTCAATACAAGCACAACAATGCAAAACAGATCAATACATACAGTCCCTACCTGTAAGATATGGACCACCTGGGGGTCACTGGACTCTCCACTGCTGGACATTGTCCTCTGCTGGACCAACACCAAGCCTGACCACACACACAAAGGAGAAATTAGTGACATGAAATGTTGACTGCTAACCCTAACCCTGACCACACACACAAAGGAGAAATTAGTTCATTAAAAATTGAAATGTTGACCACTAACCAACAGCCTGACCAGTCATCGGTAATTTCTCCAGGGGAAAATTTGCCAGAGGAAAGTTCATCAGAGGAAAACAAGAAAGCCAGGGGGGGAAAAGCCACGGGAAACCAGTTAACACAGTACTATATAAGTTATAACGGTAATTAATAAAAACAAGAACTTGATTATATTGCTTACATCTATTAACTAGATCTACTCCCCAACAATCATCGTCCCAGTTCATATTTTTAATTGTGTAAATGGATGAAAATAAACGTTGAATACAGAAAACGATAAAGGTTTCACTAAAAGTGCTCAATCTGCAGTAAAAAAAAGAAGTCAAGACTGAAAAAAAAACCGAGTGGGGGTGTTGATCTGCATCTTTGTCGGGCAGGGGGCTAGTGAAGGGCTGCTCTTGTGCTAGTAGGGCAGGTGGGGCTGTGAAGGGTTGCTCTTGTGTTGGTAGGGCTGTGAAGGGTTGCTCTTGTGTTGGTGGGGCTGTGAAGGGTTGCTCTTGTGTTGGTAGGACAAGTGGGGCTGTGAAAGGGTTGCTCTTGTGTTGGTAGGACAAGTGGGGCTGTGAAAGTGGGGTTGCTCTTGTGTTGGTAGGACAAGTGGGGCTGTGAAAGGTTGCTCTTGTGTTGGTAGGACAAGTGGGGCTGTGAAGGGTTGCTCTTGTGTTGGTAGGACAAGTGGGGCTGTGAAGGGTTGCTCTTGTGTTGGTAGGACAAGTGGGGCTGTGAAGGGTTGCTCTTGTGTTGGTAGGCTGGGGCTGTGAAGGGTTGTGTTGGTAGGACAAGTGGGGCTGTGAAGGGTTGCTCTTGTGTTGGTAGGACAGGGTTGCTCTTGTGTTGGTAGGACAAGTGGGGCTGTGAAAGGTTGCTCTTGTGTTGGTAGGACAAGTGGGGCTGTGGGGTTGCTCTTGTGTTGGTAGGACAAGTGGGGCTGTGAAAGGTTGCTCTTGTGTTGGTAGGACAAGTGGGGCTGTGAAGGGTTGCTCTTGTGTTGGTAGGACAAGTGGGGCTGTGAAGGGTTGCTCTTGTGTTGGTAGGACAAGTGGGGCTGTGAAAGGTTGCTCTTGTGTTGGTAGGACAAGTGGGGCTGTGAAGTGGTTGCTCTTGTGTTGGTAGGACAAGTGGGGCTGTGAAGGGTTGCTCTTGTGTTGGTAGGACAAGTGGGGCTGTGAAGGGTTGCTCTTGTGTTGGTAGGACAAGTGGGGCTGTGAAAGGTTGCTCTTGTGTTGGTAGGACAAGTGGGGCTGTGAAAGGTTGCTCTTGTGTTGGTAGGACAAGTGGGGCTGTGAAAGGTTGCTCTTGTGTTGGTAGGACAAGTGGGGCTGTGAAGGGTTGCTCTTGTGTTGGTAGGACAAGTGGGGCTGTGAAGGGTTGCTCTTGTGTTGGTAGGACAAGTGGGGCTGTGAAGGGTTGCTCTTGTGTTGGTAGGACAAGTGGGGCTGTGAAGGGTTGCTCTTGTGTTGGTAGGACAAGTGGGGCTGTGAAAGGTTGCTCTTGTGTTGGTAGGACAAGTGGGGCTGTGAAAGGTTGCTCTTGTGTTGGTAGGACAAGTGGGGCTGTGAAAGGTTGCTCTTGTGTTGGTAGGACAAGTGGGGCTGTGAAAGGTTGCTCTTGTGTTGGTAGGACAAGTGGGGCTGTGAAGGGTTGCTCTTGTGTTGGTAGGACAAGTGGGGCTGTGAAAGGTTGCTCTTGTGTTGGTAGGACAAGTGGGGCTGTGAAGGGTTGCTCTTGTGTTGGTAGGACAAGTGGGGCTGTGAAGGGTTGCTCTTGTGTTGGTAGGACAAGTGGGGCTGTGAAAGGTTGCTCTTGTGTTGGTAGGACAAGTGGGGCTCTCTTGTGTTGGTAGGACAAGTGGGGCTGTGAAGGGTTGCTCTTGTGTTGGTAGGACAAGTGGGGCTGTGAAGGGTTGCTCTTGTGTTGGTAGGACAAGTGGGGCTGTGAAAGGTTGCTCTTGTGTTGGTAGGACAAGTGGGGCTGTGAAAGGTTGCTCTTGTGTTGGTAGGACAAGTGGGGCTGTGAAGGGTTGCTCTTGTGTTGGTAGGACAAGTGGGGCTGTGAAAGGTTGCTCTTGTGTTGGTAGGACAAGTGGGGCTGTTGGTAGGACAAGTGGGGCTGAAAGGTTGCTATTGGTTGCTCTTGAAAGGTTGTTGTGTTGGGACAAGTGGGGCTGTGAAAGGTTGCTCTTGTGTTGGTAGGACAAGTGGGGCTGTGAAAGGTTGCTGTGAAGGGTTTCTTGTTGGTAGGACAAGTGGGGCTGTGAAAGGTTGCTCTTGTGTTGGTGCTGGGGCTGTGAAAGGTTGCTCTTGTGTTGGTAGGACAAGTGGGGCTGTTGGAACAAGTGGGGCTGCTGAAAGGTTGCTCTTGTGTTGGTAGGACAAGTGGGGCTGTGAAAGGTTGCTCTTGTGTTGGTAGGACAAGTGGGGCTGTGAAAGGTTGCTCTTATGTTGGTAGGACAAGTGGGGCTGTGAAGGGTTGCTCTTGTGTTGGTAGGACAAGTGGGGCTGTGAAAGGTTGCTCTTGTGTTGGTAGGACAAGTGGGGCTGTGAAAGGTTGCTCTTGTGTTGGTAGGACAAGTGGGGCTGTGAAAGGTTGCTCTTGTGTTGGTAGGACAAGTGGGGCTGTGAAAGGTTGCTCTTGTGTTGGTAGGACAAGTGGGGCTGTGAAAGGTTGCTCTTGTGTTGGTAGGACAAGTGGGGCTGTGAAGGGTTGCTCTTGTGTTGGTAGGACAAGTGGGGCTGTGAAGGGTTGCTCTTGTGTTGGTAGGACAAGTGGGGCTGTGAAGGGTTGCTCTTGTGTTGGTAGGCAAGTGGGGCTGTGAAGGGTTGCTCTTGTGTTGGTAGGACAAGTGGGGCTGTGAAAGGTTGCTCTTGTGTTGGTAGGACAAGTGGGGCTGTGAAAGGTTGCTCTTGTGTTGGTAGGACAAGTGGGGCTGTGAAAGGTTGGCTGTGTTGGTAGGACAAGTGGGGCTGTGAAGGGTTGCTGTTGGTTGCTCTTGTGTTGGTAGGGTGAGGGGTTGCTATTGTGTACAGTGGGGCTGTGAAGGGTTACTCTTGTGTTGGTAGGACAAGTGGGGCTGTGAAAGGTTCTTGTGTTGGTAGGACAAGTGGGGCTGTGAAAGGTTGCTCTTGTGTTGGTAGGACAAGTGGGGCTGTGAAGGGTTGCTCTTGTGTTGGTAGGACAAGTGGGGCTGTGAAAGGTTGCTCTTGTGTTGGTAGGACAAGTGGGGCTGTGAAGGGTTGCTCTTGTGTTGGTAGGACAAGTGGGGCTGTGAAAGGTTGCTAGTTGTGTTGGTAGGACAAGGACTGGTGAAGGGTTGCTCTTGTGTTGGTAGGACAAGTGGGGCTGTGAAGGGTTGCTCTTGTGTTGGTAGGACAAGTGGGGCTGTGAAGGGTTGCTCTTGTGTTGGTAGGACAAGTGGGGCTGTGAAGGGTTGCTCTCTTGAAAGGTTGCTCTTGTGTTGGTAGGACAAGTGGGGCTGTGAAAGGTTGCTCTTGTGTTGGTAGGACAAGTGGGGCTGTGAAGGGTTGCTCTTGTGTTGGTAGGACAAGTGGGGCTGTGAAAGGTTGCTCTTGTGTTGGTAGGACAAGTGGGGCTGTGAAAGGTTGCTCTTGTGTTGGTAGGACAAGTGGGGCTGTGAAGGGTTGCTCTTGTGTTGGTAGGACAAGTGGGGCTGTGAAAGGTTGCTCTTGTGTTGGTAGGACAAGTGGGGCTGTGAAAGGTTGCTCTTGTGTTGGTAGGACAAGTGGGGCTGTGAAGGGTTGCTCTTGTGTTGGTGTGGGGCTGTGAGTGGGGCTGTGAAAGGTTGCTCTTGTGTTGGTAGGACAAGTGGGGCTGTGAAAGGTTGCTCTTGTGTTGGTAGGACAAGTGGGGCTGTGAAAGGTTGCTCTTGTGTTGGTAGGACAAGTGGGGCTGTGAAGGGTTGCTCTTGTGTTGGTAGGACAAGTGGGGCTGTGAAAGGTTGCTCTTGTGTTGGTAGGACAAGTGGGGCTGTGAAGGGTTGCTCTTGTGTTGGTACCCTCTTGTGTTGGTAGGACAAGTGGGGCTGTGAAGGGTTGCTCTTGTGTTGGTAGGACTTGGGGCTGTGAAAGGTTGCTCTTTTGTTGGTAGGACAAGTGGGGCTGTGAAAGGTTGCTCTTGTGTTGGTAGGACAAGTGGGGCTGTGAAGGGTTGCTCTTGTGTTGGTAGGACAAGTGGGGCTGTGAAGGGTTGCTCTTGTGTTGGTCCCGTTTAGGACCCTCTTGTGTTGGTAACAAGTGGGGCTGTGAAAGGTTGCATCAAGTGGGGCATGCTCTCTTTCTTTCTCACGTTAGGTGAAATTACAGTGTGGTCTCGTACAAGCACAATACAATCAAAGAAACACAACTAAAAAAAAAGAATCAAATCATGCTTCTGAACATAGTTAGGGTCGATACAAGTGACTCAAAACATAAGAACTGCACTCTTTCCCACCATTTCTATTATCACATTCATCACCCCCCCCCCCTACCCCCCCCCCCTACCCCCCCTACCCCCCCCCTACCCCCCCCTACCCCCCCCCCTACCCCCCCCCCCCCTCCAAGTCACCCAAAGCTTATATTTTGGGTCCCTTCCCGTTCCCAACATTTCATGCGCATCTCTCTTCTCTCTCTCTCTCTCACGCACACACATATACACACACAGGCATAGAGACATACGGACAGACACACACACGTACGCACGCACGCTCACACACATGCACACACACACAGACTACTGTACAGATTGACCATATATACCTCTAGGCCCAAACTAATTATAATTCCTCATTATTTGGTCTTAGCAGAGATCTTGTTCAGAAGTTCGACTGACTTAGGGACAAAACTAGCTGAGTTTCTAATTGTTCTACAACAAATAGAGCAGAACCGTCTATCAGATGGCAATAGTTCATAGCAATGCGATAGAACGTGACTTTGATCATTAGCGATCTCCCTGGCTTTTCGAACTACACGTTTTTCATACAACAGACACAAACTGTCTTGTTTACTACCCACGATCATGCTACCAACATTCACAATCTTATTCAAAACACCCTTGGGTTTTACATTCAAGCCACCGTACCAACAAATGAACGAAAATGTTATAATAGATTCAAGAAAACAACGATAAAAGCTTTGGAGAATATCTGTGCTAACATTGAAAGATCTGAGCTTTCTCAGGCAGTACATCCTTGTTTGGCATTTCTTGGAAACATGATCAACATGAGAACTAAAAGTAAACTTATTGTCTATGATTGTTCCCATATACTTGTATTCATCTACCCTTTCGACTGTCACACCTTTGATTGAGAGATCTGGCATTGGTGCCGGGGATTTCCTAAAGTCGACTACCATTTCTTTTGTTTTTGTTACGTTGAGGTCAAGATAGTTTTCCTCACACCAGGACACAAACTTTTCAACCTGCTCAAAGGTGGGACTGTGAAGGGCTGCTCATCATTTTGTGACCTATGGCGAATTTTCCTCTGACTTTTTTCCGCCCAATTACTCTTTAGAACGAATTTTCCCCTGGCAAGATTTCACACCAGCCTGACCACACAAAAAATGGCAGAAATTACAGCATTTGCTAAACAGTATCAGAAGATTTTGTTTTCTAAAAAACTAAAAGTTGCACAGAGGACACAAAAAGCTCATTTTACAGGCCAAAAGTCATGCTTTGGGGTGGTGAGAGTGAGTGTGAGACCAAGAGAGGGAGACAGACAGACAAACAGAGACAGACAGAACCATAGAGAAAGGGAGGGAGGTGTGATATTGTGTGTGTGTATAAAAGTAGTGTGTGTATGTGTGTGTGTGTGTGTGTGTGTGTGTGTGTGTGTGTGTGTCACTGTATCAGTGTGTGTATGTGTGTGTCACTGTATCAGTGTGTGTGTGTGTGTGTGTGTGTGTGTGTGTGTGTGTGTGTGTGTGTGTGTGTGTGTGTATGTGTGTGTGTGTTTGATGTGTGTGTGTGTGTGTGTGTGTGTGTGTGTGTGTGTGTGTGTCACTGTATCAGTGTGTGTGTTTGTGTGTACAGTGATGCTGTGTGAGTGTCTGTGCTCTCAGATATATATATATGCATGTGTGTGTACTGTGTGTGTGTGTGTGTGTGTGTGTGTGTGTGTGTGTGTGTGTGTGTGTGTGTGTGTGTGTGACTGTGTGTGTGTGTGCATGTGCGTGTGTGTGTATGCGTGCGTGTGTGTGTGTGTGTGTGTGTGTGTGTGTGTGTGTGTGTGTGTGTGTGTGTGTGTGTGTGACAGTGTACTGTGAGTGTGTCTGTGCTCTCAGCCTGTTACGCATGTGTGTGTACTGTGTGTGTGCTCTGTGTGTGTGAGTGTGAGTGTGTGTGTGTGTGTGTGTGTGTGTGTGTGTGTGTGTGTGTGTGTGTGTGTGTGTCTGTGTCTGTGTGCGTGTGTACGTCACTCACCTTTCATCATATTCATAACATTTACAAGAACTCCAATTTTTGTTCTTTTACTCAGTCAAATAATTACAATGAAATATGCAAGAAATCCTTCAGCCTTAATATCAGTTATAAATGCATCTTGAAGTTGAACCCAACACTAGATGCATTAACTTTCTAATTTTCACTTGTTCTGTGAACAATCAATGCTTTTTACTAGAACTATATTTTTTAAATGTCACAAATTCTGAGTGGCACAGCAGTGTTAGCTAGTATACTCTTACAAGCATCAAGCAGCACTAACAGCAAACTCAAGTCTGATCCTTGTTTCTTTTTAGTTTACCCACGTGTTTGGGGGTGGGATTTCCACACGTCAGACTTTAAATTTCCTCATTCAAGTCATGACAAGTTAGCTGTATGCATAAACCAGATCGTGTGCTGTTTTTGCTGTGTAGCTAGCCTACCTGCTGACACAATCTTCCCGGAATAGGCCCAAGACGTTGTCCGGTCTGTTTATTACTTGTTACTTCACACAACACAACACAACACAACACATTACGCACGTGGGGCGTTTACCTCCCTTACCTCAGATACCTGCCACGATTCCCCGAAAAAGAGCAGACTGTGACGGCTAAAGCCTGAATAAAAGAGCTTGATTCTCTGACCTTGCCTTTCGTTTGCTATTTACTCGACACGCCTGCATGTCTGGTCATGGTTTAAACAATGCAATGACCACCACATAGCCACCCGTTTTACTTTATTTCCCCCAGCCTAAACATCTGCTGATGCCTGAAGCCAAAGCCGACATGTTCGGACTTGCTCCGTTCTAAAGGTGACCGGTCAGATCGGCCTCGTGTCATTTCGGCTCCGCTTTTTTTTTTTTGCCGTTTCGGCCTCGCCCTATGAGTCAAATCGGCCTCGTTTCCGTCCAACTCATCCTCGTTTCCGACCAACTCGTCCTCGACATAATTATGGGTTTTTTTAATGTTTTTTGTATGTATCTCTCTGTCTGTGTCAGTCTCAGTCTCTGTTTCTCTTTATCTCTGTTTTCCTGTTTCTCTTTTAAGACTATATTTTTTATTAGTATTAGTTCGCTTTCTGTTTCATCTATTTGTTTGTGTATGTTAACGGCAAGTATGAAAAATGGCTACTGTATGCCAATACTTTTACTGTTGTAAAATAAAGGTTCAATTCAATTCAATTTCTGTCTTTGTCTCTCTCTCTTTATCTCTCTTTCTGTCTAACTCTAACTGAAGTCAGCGCCTAAGAAGAGGACACAGCCGGCAACTATCCACCATCCAGTGCCGGACTGAATACAGGAGAAGTTCTTTTTTCCCGCGCACCATCAAAGACTGGAACTCGTTACCTGAGGAGGCTGTGTCTGCTTCTTCAGCCGGCTCGTTCTAGTCCTCCATCAAGATGCAAATTCCCCCCGTTCCCCCCCCCCCCCCCCTAGTTAGGTGTTCCTGCCGACTCAGCATCATGTCGGGGGCTCGATCAGCGAGACCCGACTGGCTAGGTCATCTTCATAGAGTAGGTTTTTGTTTTATTTTGTTTCTTTTTGATGCCCGACTTCGGACCTTGACCATCATAAAATCAAACTGATGATTGTGGATACTCAATGGTAGAAGAAGAAGAAGAAGAAGAAGTCCCTGTCTTTTTACCTCTGTGTGCCTCTATATCTCCGTGTCTCTGTCTATCTTTCACGCTCTCTGCACCAGGGCTTGAGGCCGAGTTGACTTGCACCGAGTTGGCACGAGGCCGACCTGGTAAAAGGCCGAGTTAACTGGCATTCGTTCTATAGATAGCCAGTAAGCCAAGCTTTGATCTCGACAAATTGGTCTCCGGCCAAATCTAAGATACATTTAGAACACACGCAATGTCGAATCGCCAGAGCCACTTCAACAGTTCTAGCAAACCAAGGCTAAAATGGAAATACAAAGAAGTTAAAACGATTTATATCATAGTATTCATAACACGTAGTTTTACCTGCCTTTTGGCCACTCTTTTTACACTGAAGATAAACAAGTTACGTAAAACAGCGCGGAATTTGTTTTGGTTAGCCATTTATACTTTCGCTTTCGAATTTGTCATCCGTGTTATAATAGTAGTAGTAGTAGTAGTAGTAGTAGTAGTAGTAGTAGTAGTAGTAGTAGTAGTAGTAGTAGTAGTAAGAACAATGACATTGCATAATTATTTTGGGTCTGAGCAAGTTTTTGAAGGACAATCAGTCAAAATCATTAAAAAGACTGAAAATTCTGACTGGAATACAGAAGATTTTTAAAGGTGTTAATATTAGGTGCAAACTGGACATTAGTACTTAGTTCATTCCAATGAACAGCAACTCTATAAAATTTCCTTCTATTACTTTGACAATATCTAATAAAGATTTTGCCTTCTGACTTTCTCGTGATGTTAAATTGTGGAACAGAAAATAAAGTTTCAAAATTGATGTCATCAATACCATGGAAGATCTTATAAGTTTGTATAAGGCTGCCTCTCAACCTCCTACCCTTAAGAGAGTGTAAGTTTAGGTGTCTTAGCCTTTCAATATATGACATGTTTTTTACATTTAAACGACAGTCTAGTCAAATTGAAAAGGTTCAAAGACGTGCTACAAAATTGTTAAAAGAGTGTAAAAACATGACATACCCAGAGAGGCTAAAATATCTCAGTTTTCATTCTCTAAAGGGTAGACGATTGAGAGGAAGTCTAATTCAAACTTATAAGATCTTTAACAATATTGATTACATTCATATTGATACCTTTTTTTTTTCTCAGTCCCGCAACTCATCAGCACCAGAAAGTCTGAAGGCAAAATCTTTTTTTAAATATTGTCATACTAACAAAATATTTTTTGTATTGTTCTAACAGAGTTGCTGTTTACCGGAATGACCTAGACACTAACATTAAGTTTGCACAAAATATTAATACTTTTAAAAATCTTCTGGACAATATTACCAAATTTCAGATACTTTTGTTTGATTTTTTTTTTAAATTTGCTCAGGCCATAACATAAACTGTCATTTATAAACAAAAAGACAATATTGAGGGGGCGATTAATAGGTCGCGAGGCCTAGGCTGATGAAGCCTGTCCCTACCTACCTACCTACCAGTGGATACGAGGCCTAGGCTGATGAAGCCTGTCCCTACCTACCTACCTACCAGTGGATACGAGGCCTAGGCTGATGAAGCCTGTCCCTACCTACCTACCTACCAGTGGATACGAGGCCTAGGCTGATGAAGCCTGTCCCTACCTACCTACCTACCAGTGTATACGAGGCCTAGGCTGATGAAGCCAGTCCCTACCTACCTACCTCCCTACCTACCTACCTACCTACCTACCTACCTACCAGTGCATACGAGGCCTAGGCTGATGAAGCCAGTCCCTACCTACCTACCTACCTACCTACCTACCTACCTACCTACCTACCTACCTACCTACCTACCTACCTACCTACCTACCTACCTACCTACCTACCTACCTACCTCCCTACCTACCTACCTACCTACCTACCTACCTACCTACCTACCTACCTACCTACCTACCTACCTACCTACCTCCCTACCTACCTACCTACCTACCTACCAGTGTATGCGCTATTCATCACCAGAGTGTCCCCCGGGGGGATACCGGCGGGGTCCTTCATGCAAATAGTTCCCACACCTTCTGGAAGTTATGTGCTCGTAACTTCCTCTCTCTCTTTGACTTTTACCTTTGCTTATATGGTCGTCCACCATCTTTCTGCCTTTCTGGTCCATTCTCCTGCCTTTGTCTCATAACTTTGTACAAAACATGACGCGTCTGCGCTCACACAACAAAGAAGCCGGGCGCCACGACTGTCCGAATCACGACTGTCCGAATCACGGCTGTCCGAATCACGACTATCGGAACATGACTGTCCGAGTTTAGAAAGACAGGCCGCAGACATGAAGACAGACAGAGACACACGCGCGCGCACACACACACACACGCGCACACGCGCGCGCACGCACACACACACACACACACACACACACTGTGACACACCGCCATCATTTTATGGCAGTCACATTTTAATACATAGTTTTAAGACACACAAATAATCATACATGGAATGTATGTTGCTCAGTCATGGACACACACACATACACACCGCCCCCTCCCACACCCGAACACTGTCTGTCTGTCTGTCTGTCTGTCTGTCTGTCTGTCTGTCTGTCTGTCTGTCTGTCTCTCTCTCTCTCTCTCTCTCTCTCTCTCTCTCTCTCTCTCTCACACACACACACTCTCTCAAATACGCACAATTCAATGTACATACATACAGATACATACGTAAACGCATACATTTAAACAAACACATGCATGTCCACACATACACACGTTGCAAACGTTTCAGTGCATTCGGACAGCCGTGAGGCTATCGTTCTAACAGACGTGATAGCTTGGTCATCATGACGTCACTGATACGTACGGAGCCGCCAAAGATCAAAGATTCGGACAGTCGTGGTGTTCCCCAAAGAAGAAGAATCGTCAGAGTCAGTGCACATGTATAATTATGCAAATATTATGTGCATGCATGCACGCGCGCACATACACATACGAGTGGGGTATGTGTAAACCCTGGATGAGCCCTGAACTGAGAAAACTCATCAACAGAAGGGACAGGATCTATAAGAAGATGAAGAAAATGGGAACAGAGAAACTAAAACAACGAGTCAAAGATCTCCGGAGAGAAACACAGAGAAAGTTGCGCAGGGCATACTGGGGGTACCTCAATGACATCTTCACAGAGGAGGATGCAGACCTGGCGCCAAACAACAAACGATTCTGGGCCTACATGAAGCACCAGAAAGCGTCTAATGCAGGAGTGGCTCCGCTGAAGACTGACGGGCACCTGGTGTCAGATCCAAAGGAACAGGCAGAAATGCTCAACAAGCAGTTCCAGTCAGCTTTTAGTGAAGGGAAAAGGTACACTGCAAAAGAGTTCTCCCAGAAATGCGCCATGAAGCCAGCCGATGTCCCTGTCATAGAGAATATTGAAATAGGAGAGGAGGGAGTACGCAAGCTTTGGGCAAACTTGACACCCACCAAAGCCAGCGGGCCAGACAACATCAGCCCAAGAGTGCTGAAAGAACTAGCACCAGAAATTGCTCCAATACTAACCAAGATATTCCAATCGTCCATCAACAGCGGGACCGTACCATCTGATTGGAAGGAGGCCAATGTAACGCCAGTGTTTAAGAAAGGGGAGCAATACAATCCAGCGAATTACCGACCAATATCCCTCACCAGTGTCCCCTGCAACATCTTAGAGCACATCATCACCAGTGCCATCATGAACCATCTGGAAGACCATGGGATACTGTGTGACCAGCAACATGGGTTCAGGAAGAACAAATCCTGTGAAACACAGCTCCTGGAGTTCACCGATGAACTGTTTGAAAATGTAGAGCAAGGCAAGCAGACTGACATCATAGTAATGGACTTCGCTAAGGCCTTTGATAAGGTAAATCACAGCCTGCTCCTGCACAAACTTCGTCATTATGGTATCCAGGGGAAGCTCAACAAATGGATTGAAGACTTCCTTAGCAACAGAAGACAAGCGGTTGTCGTCAACGGTGTCAGATCCACCCACATTGATGTTTGTTCTGGAGTGCCCCAAGGAACAGTCCTTGGACCGTGCCTGTTCCTGGCATACATCAATGACCTGCCAGACAAGGTGACATCACCAGCCCGTCTCTTTGCTGATGACACTGCAGTGTACAGAGTGGTAGCGGCGCCCCAGGACCATGATCAGTTACAGCATGACCTCCATCAGCTTGCTGAGTGGGAGAAGAGCTGGGACATGGCATTTCATCCTGACAAATGCACCACCTTACCTGTTACCAGAAGAAGACAGACGCAGGAAAGCAGGTACACGCTCCATGGCCACTTGCTCGAAACGGTGGACTCCGCAAAATACCTGGGAGTTACCATCTGTAAAGATCTGAGCTGGAAAACCCATATCCAGCACGTCTGCTCAAAGGCCAACAAGACTCGGGTTTTTGAGAAGAAGCCTCAAGATCAGTTCCCAGACCATCAGGGAAAGAGCCTACAAGGCATTTGTGCGTCCCATACTGGAATACGCCTCCACAGTGTGGGACCCTCACCAACAGCAAGACAATGACAAAATCGAAGCGGTCCAGAGGAGAGCTGCAAGATTTGCCCTGCGCCGCTTCAGGAATACGTCAAGTGTGACCTCCATGATAGAGCAGCTAAAGTGGCCCACCCTGCAAGAACGAAGGGAAACAGCGAGACTAGCCATTCTCTACAAGATACAAAACAATCTGGTCACTATGAAGACTGTAAGAGAGAAACTGGTCCCAGCACCACAGCGCCAACGTCGAGCACACCCCAAGCAGCTGGCCCAGACCTACTGCCGTACCCAATACAGGCAAGCAAGTTTCCTGCCACGTACCATCAAGGCATGGAACAACCTCCCAGAACAGGCTGTTGAGGCGAGGACCTTGGGCACTTTTGTGTCCTGGGTCTCCAAATCACAGTAACTACACTCCCTTCTCTTTTTCTTTAGTTCATTTTCCTTTATTTTATTCTTCCCAATGACGCGGCATCACGTTGGGGCCCGATTAGCGGGACCTGGCTGGCTGGGTCATTCTCTCGCTTGGCGCGGCATCATGTTAGGGACCGATTAGCGGGACCTGGCTGGCTGGGCCAAGCTTTCTATATTTCTTCTTTTTCTCCTGTCCACTTCCTTCTTCTTGATAGTTTGTTGTCTTGCGCATTCCCGTAGATCCTCCCAAATACAGCGACATGATAGTCAGCAGTGACTGCGGTTGCTATAGGGAAAAGAAAGAAGAAAGAAGAGTGCATGCACACACACACACTGAGGGAAAACCAGTGAGATCACTTAACAGACTTGCACTGTATTAGTATTGTGACACTGTCCCATTGGTTTATTGTTGGCAGTTGGCCTAGGCCAGGGGGTGTTGTCGTTCTTGGATTTCCATAATCAACTGCGTACCGTATTTACGGCCTATTAGGCGCAACTTTTTTTTTTTTTTTTTTTTTTTTACTGAACTTTGACCCCTGCGCCCAATCCGGCGCGTGCGCCCTTTCTATGCTCTAAACAGAAAAAAAGTAAGGGGGTCGAGAGTTGAAATGAACAACTCACCATGCTCTGGTAGCTTCCACAACAAACCGACAACAGTTCACTCACCTTGCATTAAAATATAGTCACTGGCCCTGTAATGATCTGGGACGGTATTCATGTCGAGATAGCATGAGACTTAGCATGATGCTAACTTAGAAGCTCTTCCAATGTCCTATAGGATGCTATCTCGACATGAATACCGTCCCTGATCGCTTTGTTCTTCCTTTTTTTTTTTTTTTCTTTGCGCCTTATCGGGTGTATGCGCCCTATCTTTGTTCAAATTACGAAAAAAAATTAAAAGCAGGGCCTTATGCGCTGTGTCGCATTATGGGCCGTAAATTACGGTAATACATATGCAATATGCATGTAGCAGTCATCAGCGTTGTATGGAGAAGGAAGAGAGAAATAAGAGACAGTGGAACACACACACACACACACAGAGGGATATGAGAGAGAGAGAGAGAGAGAGAGAGAGAGAGAGAGAGAGAGAGAGAGAGTTTTCTCCACCCGCACATTTCCTTGCCCAGCCCATTGTCTCCCTTTGTGTCTCCCTGACAGCACGCAGCACGGGTGTAAGAGCAGTGTCAGGGTTTATTCAGAGGGAATGGAAAACACAAAAAGCCAGACAGAGAAACAAGGCGATAGTGTGCAGTTTATTGCACGCCCTTCAACGTTGCCTTTTTCAACCCACAGGACAGATTGGTCAGTAGAAAAGAAACTGTACAAAAATGATGCTACTTCTCCAAAAAATATATGAAACTGAAGGCAAATCGTTACGTTACCCAATTTTTTTCAGGTTTCTACATACTTAAACTGAAATTTGAAACATGAAGTAGTATGAATCTCCCCCCCCCCCCCCCCTTTCCCTTTCTTCATATCACTGCAGCTTCCAAACCAAACATTTTAAACTACAGACTAGACTGTTGTTGGCGGTTGTCCGTTTCTTTCTTTCTTTTTTCTAGTCCTTTAAGTAAATTATGCATTTCGCCTCTTAATGCTGATATTAAGCACACATCAAAATTTGTCATTTTGCTATCAAATTTCTGTGCCTTTTTTTTTCTGTTGGCATTTCAATTTCATTTGGACTTTTTTTTTCATATTTGATAATGTTCTTGTGGATAAAAAAACAAACACACACCTCTATTTGAGATAATTTCAAATCTTAAATCTGTTATATGTGCAAACAAGACACTCCAATGGAAAAGAAATGAAAAGTGCCACAACAGTTCACATGCTATCATCCATAACCTCCGATACAACCTGGCCTGCCGACAGCGTTGACACCGATTTAAGATGACAAGAAATCCCCAGTTAATTTGACCATTTGACATGGCAGAGTAGAGGGCTAACGCCTCAATCCCCAGTTAATTTGACCATTTGACATGGCAGAGTAGAGGGCTAAAACGCCTCAATCCCCCGTTAATTTGACCATTTGACATGGCAGAGTAGAGGGCTAAAACGCCTCAATCTTAACATAAAAGGACTTTTTACTTTGTTTCAGCGAGTTAGTCAAGTATTCTTAACTTTAAAAATGTGAACACTACAATGGAAACTTTAGTCAGATTAGAGATTTCATGCATCACAGAATTCGCAGCTAACGCCTCAATCCCCTAACCCATCAACGTTAATTTGACCATTTGACATGGCAGAGTAGAGGGCAACTGATCAATCCCCCGTTAATGTGAACACTACAATGGAAACTTTAGTCAGACATAAAAGGACTTTTTACTTTGTTTCAGCGAGTTAGTCAAGTATTCTTAAGAGATAGTCAGTTCATGCATCACAGAATTCGCAGCACCTAACCCATCAACGTGCTTTAAATCAACTGATAAAATGTGAACACTACAATGGAAACTTTAGTCAGATTAGAGATTTCATGCATCACAGAATTCGCAGCACCTAACCCATCAACGTGCTTTAAATCAACTTATAAAATGTGAACACTACAATGGAAACTTTAGTCAGATTAGAGATTTCATGCATCACAGAATTCGCAGCACCTAACCCATCAACGTGCTTTAAATCAACTGATAAAATGTGAACACTACAATGGAAACTTTAGTCAGATTAGAGATGGTGGAAACGGAGCACATGCATCACAGAATTCGCAGCACCTAACCCATCAACGTGCTTTAAATCAACTGATAAAATGTGCTCGCTTTTTTTAATGTGACAGGCAAAAGAAAAAAGAAGACAACTGATCCTTAAGATTAATTTTCCAGATATGAAAAAGCAGTTTGATGACTTCTTTCTGCCCACGGACCATTCAGCTGATGGTGGAAACGGAGCACATCTGTCAGACAGGCAGGGTGGGAATAACCCAACGAACACACCCAGTCAGTGAGTGCGACACACTGGGCCATAGAACACATCTGTCAGACAGGCAGTGTGGGAACAACCCAACGAACACACCCAGTCAGTGAGTGCGACACACTGGGCCATAGAACACATCTGTCAGACAGGCAGGGTGGGAATAACCCAACGAACACACCCAGTCAGTGAGTGCGACACACTGGGCCATAGAACACATCTGTCAGACAGGCTGTGTGGGAACAACCCAACGAACACACCCAGTCAGTGAGTGCGACACACTGGGCCATAGAACACATCTGTCAGACAGGCAGGGTGGGAACAACCCAACGAACACACCCAGTCAGTGAGTGCGACACACTGGGCCATAGAACACATCTGTCAGACAGGCTGTGTGGGAACAACCCAACGAACACACCCAGTCAGTGAGTGCGACACACTGGGCCATAGAACACATCTGTCAGACAGGCAGTGTGGGAACAACCCAACGAACACACCCAGTCAGTGAGTGCGACACACTGGGCCATAGAACACATCTGTCAGACAGGCAGGGTGGGAACAACCCAACGAACACACCCAGTCAGTGAGTGCGACACACTGGGCCATAGAACACAGAACACAATGATCGTCACAACATTTATTGCACTTGTCAAACCCAACGCCACATGAAGGAGGGAAGATATCAAAATGATAAAGGTAGAACACAACTGGCCTTATATAATACTGACTAGCCCTGGCTCTTCATGACTATGGAATCTACCGGTAAAAACAAACAAAAAACACCTATGGTCACATGTCCATTTAAAGCCTACAGCAATTTATCAACCTCATAAAGCTCCAAAATCATAAATGGGCCTAAAGCTTACAACAATCAAATAAAAAAAGTCTTCATCTTAATAATCTGGAAAAACTCACAACAGAATTTTGCTTTTACAAGAAAACACATGAAATATCGATGCAACGACAAACTTCACAAAGAGTTAAAAAAAGAAAGAAAAAAGAAAGAAATATTCAATCAAACATCTAGATCCACATCACAATTAAGCGTTGATGATGAAAAAACAAACAAACTATAGCGAAATATCGATGCAATGACAAACTTCACAAAGAGTTAAAAAAATAAAATAAAAAACAACTAAGAAATATTCAATCAAACATCTAGATCCACATCACAATTAAGCGTTGATGATATAAAAAAACACCCAACTATATCACATCATGTAAACATAATACTGACTAAAATCCACAAAGTCCATCACAGGAAAACATCATAACTAATGTACATATAAATCACAATATCGAAAAAGATATAATATATCACTGAGTGTTAACCAATGTAAAAAAGGTGAAGAACGAGTGATGGAAAAATATGCCATAGGAGATTTTGTATGATAGAAAATAGCACAGTATGGACATGAATATCACAATCATACAAATCAAAGAATCCCGCAGATGTATTACAGTATAACAAAACAGTAAATAACTTTGGGCAGGAGAGGGTGGGGGTTAGGAAGGTAGAGAGAGAGAGATGGACAAAGAGAGAGAGAGAGAGGAGGGGAGAGAGCACCAAATACCACCTACAAATTATCACCCCCCATGACCCAGCCTACCCCACGTCTGTGGATACATCATCACCCCCCATGACCCAGCCTACCCCACGTCTGTGGATACATCATCACCCCCCATGACCCAGCCTACCCTACGTCTGTGTATACAAAACAGCTAAATCATCACAGGGTTCCCAGTGCTTTCAGCTATTCCCAAGTAAGGACCTTGTAAGGACCTGTAGGCCTAAGGATAATGCCCATCTTTTAGCCAACGATCTTGAAAGGAACACTTTCCCAGCATTGTGAACAATGTTTAAGCATAGAGAAAAACTATGGCTGACACAGATATACGTGTTTTCTCGCAAAACGACACCAGGATAAAGAACGAGATTTCAGTCCAATTTCTCTTGACAACTCGCGGTGCATCGTTCGTCTGCTAAGCGGTCAGTTGAAACGGGAAGGGGGGTGGAGGGGGGTAAGGTGGATGTTTTTAGTAAGGTGCTGAATGTAAGCACTTGTAAGGCCTTATGTTTCTTAAGTGTAAAAGTGCTGCTCAGGGATGTTTTTGGCAGCTGTAAGGACTTGTAAGGACCTTGAAGTGAATGTAAGCACTTGTAAGGCCTTACTTGGAGATTTCAATTGGTCAAGACTTATAAGGACTGGTAAGGCCCCTATGAACCCTGCATCACCCCCCATGACCCAGCCTACCCCACGTCTGTGGATACATCATCACCCCCCATGACCCAGCCTATCCCATGTCTGTGGATACATCATCACCCCCCATGACCCAGCCTACCCCACGTCTGTGGATACATCATCACCCCCCATGACCCAGCCTACCCCACTTCTGTGGATACATCATCACCCCCCATGACCCAGCCTACCCCACTTCTGTGGATACATCATCACCCCCCATGACCCAGCCTACCCCACTTCTGTGGATACATCATCACCCCCCATGACCCAGCCTACCCCACTTCTGTGGATACATCATCACCCCCCATGACCCAGCCTACCCCACTTCTGTGGATACATCATCACCCCCCATGACCCAGCCTACCCCACGTCTGTGGATACATCATCACCCCCCATGACCCAGCTTACCCCACTTCTGTGGATACATCATCACCCCCCATGACCCAGCCTACCCCACTTCTGTGGATACATCATCACCCCCCATGACCCAGCCTACCCCACTTCTGTGGATACATCATCACCCCCCATGACCCAGCCTACCCCACGTCTGTGGATACATCATCACCCCCCATGACCCAGCCAACCCACGTCTGTGGATACAAAACAGCTGGAACAACGCAACATTCCATGAAAAATATGCTTCTGCATTCTCTGGTAGGCTACACTGAAAAATATTTAAAACAAGACAGATCTTTCAAATTGACTAGGTACACTTTAAAACAAGACATATTTCATAAATTGACCAGGTACAGTGACACATTTATTTAAAACAACACAGATTTCATAAATGGACTATGTACAGTGAAACATGTATTTAAAACAGAGAAGGATCTTTGATATTGACCAGGTAACCCCGGTAGATGGACCAATCTAATTCCAACCACAAGACAGGCTTTTCATCGGGTTACCGTATTCTACCCACTATAAGGCGCACTCCCCAAATTTAACACAAAATTAAGATTTTGTTTTTATAGTTTCTTACTATATTATCAATTACATTATAGGGCGCAGTCTAGGAAAAAAGTATCGCCTTATAGTCCGTAAAATAGGTACATCTCCTAAATCGGAATATGTCGACTGAATGAGCGGGGAAACCAGTGAAAACTGAACACATACACATCTCACCCGTATGGCCTGGGAACGCAGACGAAGATCTGTGCGACATCATCATGTAAATGTTTGTAAAGATCCAGACTTTTGCTTCAAATTTTTCTCGCTGGATTTCAAGCTCTCCTGAAGGGTGTGGTTTTGTGTTGCTAAGTCTGTTTGCTAGACAGATCACTGATCAGCGCCCGAATCTACGTAAAATGGTACACAATTCAGGATTCAGGCACACATGTATACCCTTGAAGCCTATTGTGCAAGCTGGAATAACCCAACATCCCATACAAAAACACCCAACTCCTTCAGGCACCCATGTATACCCTTGAAGCCTATTGTGCAAGCTGGAATAACCCAACATCTCATACAAAAACATCCAACTCCTTCTGCCTTCTGATCCAAAAAATAGGCATGAAAAAAAGATATTGCATTACAAAAATGAGACAACAGAAAACAAAAGAGATTTTATTTTATCACAATGACACAATTATTCAAAGGATAATTACAGAAAGAAAGTTGTAAAACAATATATGCAAGCATGTGAAATAATCTTTAAAACATCTCAAGCACAACCATGTAAATGCAAATATGTGGACTACGATATGTAAGCACATAAAAATAAGTCCAAAATCTGAATGCGCTCATTTCCAATGTAAACAGACTCATTTCTTTCTGTGCCGCATGCTTTTTCTCTCTGCAGAGTGGAGACTAATGAACTTTTATGCACAACATTTATCTAAAAGAAAAACACTAAAGAAAAGAGGACTGTAATTTTCTAACCCCCCCAAACAAAACAGTGGTCATCTTTTAATGTCCAGTAACTCATCTAACCCCCCAAAACAACAACAGTGGTCATCTTTTAATGTGTCCAGTAACTCATCTAACCCCCCAAAACAACAACAGTGGTCATCTTTTAATGTGTCCAGTAACTCATCTAACCCCCCAAAACAACAACAGTGGTCATCTTTTAATGTGTCAAGTAACTCATCTAACCCGGAGTAATGACACCGCCATCCCTTTGGGGATACAGGGGCTCTTTCATACAAATAGTTCATTCATCTTCTGGAAGTTCTGTGCTTTTAACTTCCTCTAATCTGTCACTCTCTTTGGCTCTGCCTTTTCCCTTTGCTTACTGTCATCTACTATCTTTCTGCCTTACTGGTCCATTCTGCTGCTTTTGTTCTAGAAACTCTTATAAAGATTTTCTCCAGTCGAAGACGGACATGCTGGGCCTATTTCTTAGTGAGGCGCATAATAGCTGCATGACGCATCTGCGCTCATGTGACAGAAAACTATGTGAGTGATCGACAAATAAGAAGAGAAGAATGGTAATTTAAAACAGAGAAAAGCTCCCAAGCATCCACTGATTGTGTTCCATAGTAATGTCTAATGATGTACATGTTCATTGAATGGTGCACATTATTTACCTTGGTGATACATAAATCAATTCACATACAACTGACGCATCATGCTGTAGTGTGATGGAAAAATGAGACACGTGCACAATATGGAACATAATAAACACAATGAATTGTAAGGAACATCATGAAAACCAAATCAACTCCATTCAACTCTGACACTGACAGCAGAAACAAGGGAGTTAACACATGGTTACACAGCGACAGAGAGCAAAGTGTGCACATGCTGTGAACAGTACGCTGATTGTTGAAAAACAAAGGGAAACACTGAACAGTACGCTGATTGTTGAAAAACAAAGGGAAACACTGAACAGTACGCTGATTGTTGAAAAACAAAGGGAAACACTGAACAGTACGCTGATTGTTGAAAAACAAAGGGAAACACTGAGCAGTACGCTGATTGTTGAAAAACAAAGGGAAACACTGAGCTGTACAACAGGTAATCAAGAACATATGCACTATCGACAACAAA
The DNA here is from genome assembly GCA_017654935.2 of Phymorhynchus buccinoides. NCBI lineage: Eukaryota > Metazoa > Mollusca > Gastropoda > Neogastropoda > Raphitomidae > Phymorhynchus > Phymorhynchus buccinoides. The sequence goes on along the minus strand of CM065690.1, from coordinate 58,947,861 downwards.
ACGAAAACCAATGAATTAGACACAACGAATAACGGAAAGAGCGTCACAAAATGAGCTAAATCGAAAACTGATAGAGTAATTAACAAATTTTAGATAAAGAAATTAATGAATGTGAATGAATACACACATCTAAACAGGAATGTAGATTTCTAAAAAAACAAACATAAACAATAATGTTCAAAAACGTAAATGAATAAATCATACAAAAAACATAAGCAAAATCTGAACTGGCGAGAAACACAAGACAATGACAAAAAAGACACCTTGAAAGTTACATATAAAAGAAATTACATACAGGAATAAAAAGGAAACACATATACACAAACAAATCACATACACACAAATAAATCACATTACATAAAAAATATAATCTTGTAAGCCATGTAAAACAATAACAAATCCACAAGAACTTAAAAAACAACCCAACTAAACCACCACCACCACCCAAAACGCACACAATAAAAACGGCGACCCACTGAACAAGGAGGCCTTGATGATGCACTGCAAAGCCTTCAATCCAAAACCTACATACGACCTGTGGTTCTAATCTACTTCAATCCAAAACCTACATACGACCTGTGGTTCTAATCTACTTCAATCCAAAACCTTCAGACGACCTGCAGTTCTAATCTACTTCAATCCAAAACCTACATACGACCTGTGGTTCTAATCTACTTCAATCCAAAACCTACATACGACCTGTGGTTCTAATCTACTTCAATCCAAAACCTACAGACGACCTGTGGTTCTAATCTACTTCAATCCAAAACCTACATACGACCTGTGGTTCTAATCTACTTCAATCCAAAACCTACAGATGACCTGTGGTTCTAATCTACTTCAATCCAAAACCTACAGACGACCTGTGGTTCTAATCTACTTCAATCCAAAACCTACATACGACCTGTGGTTCTAATCTACTCCTCCTCTCACTGAACAAGGAGCCCTTGATGATACACTGCAAAGCCTTCAATCCAAAACCTACAGACGACCTGTGGTTCTAATCTACTTCAATCCAAAACCTACATACGATCTGTGGTTCTAATCTACTTCAATCCAAAACCTTCAGACGACCTGTGGTTCTAATCTACTTCAATCCAAAACCTACATACGACCTGTGGTTCTAATCTACTTCAATCCAAAACCTACATACGACCTGTGGTTCTAATCTACTTCAATCCAAAACCTACAAACGACCTGTGGTTCTAATCTACTTCAATCCAAAACCTACAGACGACCTGTGGTTCTAATCTACTTCAATCCAAAACCTACAAACGACCTGTGGTTCTAATCTACTTCAATCCAAAACCTACAAACGACCAGTGGTTCTAATCTACTTCAATCCAAAACCTACAAACGACCAGTGGTTCTAATCTACTTCAATCCAAAACCTACAAACGACCTGTGGTTCTAATCTACTTCAATCCAAAACCTACAAACGACCTGTGGTTCTAATCTACTTCAATCCAAAACCTACAAACGACCTGTGGTTCTAATCTACTTCAATCCAAAACCTTCAGACGACCTGTGGTTCTAATCTACTTCAATCCAAAACCTTCAGACGACCTGTGGTTCTAATCTACTTCAATCCAAAACCTACAAACGACCAGTGGTTCTAATCTACTTCAATCCAAAACCTACAGATGAACTGTGGTTCTAATCTACTTCAATCCAAAACCTACAAACGACCTGTGGTTCTAATCTACTTCAATCCAAAACCTACAAACGACCAGTGGTTCTAATCTACTTCAATCCAAAACCTACATACGACCTGTGGTTCTAGTCTAATCCTCCTCCCATTTAAAAAGAAAAAGAAAAAGAAAACAGCTCAGAGTACAAACTAATCTAGAAACCAGTTCTGCAAACAAGTCATAATGAGACTGAGAGTCAAAAAGAAGAAGAAAACATGTGATTCAATATATATTCAGTTGTGAAAATCTCCACTTTCGATGCCCATCCAAGTTTCACATGGAAAGGTTCTTGTACCCCAAATTTTATATTTGCAACATATTTTTAATGGACAAAGTTTTTTTGAATTGAATTGAATTGAAAACCAATACCTAAAGTGAATAGTTTTCCTTTCCAGTCAAATTGAACTCATGCATTTTACAGTACACTGTGCCTTCCACTCATTTACATTTGGAAGTGGAATTGATGGAAGGGACCCTTAAGGGGTGCTTAGAGATTAAAGTTTAAGGGCTATAAACATTTTCTTAATAAAAACACGAATAAATGCACGTGGCAGTCAAACAACCCCCCTGCTTTGTCCCCCCCACCAAAAAGAAGGAAAGAAGAAAGACACTCCCCTCCCCCAAATAAAAACAAAACAAGCAAAAAGAAAAAAACACAACAACATGTAAACAAAAAACAAATAAACGATGAAACAAAAAGAAAAACCAACAACCAAACCAGAAGGAAAAAGAGCACAAATCCACAAGCGCGAAGAAAGGGCAATCCACAAAGTGTTGGATTCGGCTATGTCGCAAAGCTTCTCTGTGGCCTCAACTAAACATTATAGAAGTTTCATCAAATTAGCTGAACAGTTGTCGAGTATATAGGTTAAGAGTCACTGCTGGAAATCACAGCCACAATCAACAAGAGAGTGAATAATCAGCGAGACAGGAGGGGGAGATCACAGCTAAATGTACGCATGACCGTCGATTCGTTCCTACGTGAGACAGTCCAGGATTTGAATCAAGCTCTAGCTAAATAAGTACGACTAGAAGAATGCTGCAATGCGCATTGTGCACTTTTGATTTAAAAATTAAACCGTTTGTCAGATTTCACACAAACCAAGCACCTACTAGCCACTCATAAACTGGTTCCATAAATGTTGCGGAGTACAGAGCGCAACTGAATGTCTGACCACATATCAAATGTACCGTATTGTATGGACTGTAAGGCCATACTATGTCCCCAGACTGAGACCCCGGCGTCTTACAATGTGACTGATAATACAGTAAGAAGATATAATGACAAAATGTGAACGTTGTGTACAATCTGGGGGGTGCGCCTTGTAGTCCGTGAAATAGGGTAATGCTTTGAAGATGGGCACAAGACAATAAGAAAACAAACAAGACACATACACAAGTCTACAACATGAACAAACCATAACACACACGGAGATATAAACTACAAACCACAATCAAAAGACACAAAAGCACCCATAGCTATATATATTATACACACTCCAGTAAAAACTGAGGGTTTTTCTGTTAAAAAATACAAAACTCTTTCTTTCTTTCTTTCCTTCCCCTTTCACCCAAACTAAAGGGGGCTTCAAAACATCTCTCACAGAAATCAGAACTAGTCCCACCTCCATAAACATTCCTTTCTGTCCCTCTTTAAACCCAAACTGAACAGGTGTCAATAATTTTAAAAAATCACAAACGACCAAAAACCAAAAAGACCAACAATAAACCCCTCTCATGCACAAACAAGCACCTAAGAGCCACCTGGTTAAAATGAGAAAGTCTCCACCACATCATCCTCGGACCCCAACTAAACCGATGTCTTCACAGAACACAGCTCTTCTCTCAGAAGTCTGTGTCAGTTTATTCGCCCCTCAAGAAAACCTTCTCACACACCCTCACCTCCCCCCCAGACTAAACTATGTCATTTACTTAATTGAAAAACACAAAACATCACCTAAGAACACTGAAATTCGAAACACTTTGCCTTAACAGAGACTAAAACCACGGTGTCCACATTCCCCCTCCATCCCCTTCTCTATCAGGTCTTGGAAACAGAGTCAGCGCCAAAACTAAATCGCAACATTTATTTTAAAAAACACATGCATGAAAACACCAAAAGTCAACACCTTTTGCTTCCACACAAAATACAGCCACTATCTTCATAAAATCATATCATTATCTTTATAAAATCATACCATTATCTTTATAATACCCCCCCCCCCCCCCCCCCCCCCCCCCCCCCCCCCCCCCCCCCCCAATGTTTCCTGTCTCAGATCTCACAAACAAAACCGACGCTGTCTTCACACTTCTCCCACCCTGTTCTACCACAACCTCCTCTATGGGAAATCCGTGCCCCAAACTGCATCATGTCTTTTATCTACGAACACTCACCCCACAACACCAACATTCAAAACCCTTTGCCTCCACACCAACAAACAAACTGCACCATGTCTTTTATCTACGAACACTCACCCCACAACACCAACATTCAAAACCCTTTGCCTCCACACCAACAAACAAACTGTCATGTCTTTTATCTACGAACACTCACCCCACAACACCAACATTCAAAACCCTTTGCCTCCACACCAACAAACAAACTGCAACGTCAATACCCATCCCCTCCTCTCAGATCTTAAAAGTCAGTGCCAAAACTAATCGACATCTTTCAAAAGATAAAACACTCACAACAATACCAAGAGTCAAAACAAAACTCTCTCCTTTCACACAAACTAAAACCATTATCTTTAACCCCCCCCCCCCCCCCCCCACTCCGATCTCAGATCTGACAAATCAACACACCCCCCCCCCCCCCCCCTCTAATCCTCTGTCGTGCTCTCTCAGAAGTCAGAGCGGAAGTCGTGCGGGGAGACCAGGAGGTTGTGGTTGTCCCCCTTGGTGGCGGGGGGCAGGATGGTGGGAGCGGGGGCCATGTAGGGGGGTCCCTTGGTGTGGGTGAAGAGGGGCTGGGGGTAGACCAGGCGGGGGGCCCCCCTCTGCTGATGGCTGTGCAGCCCCAGATGCTGAGTGCTGTGCCCTGGAAAACACCACCAACACACACCATTAACCCCCTCTGCTGATGGCTGTGCAGCCCCAGGTGCTGAGTGCTGTGCCCTGGAAAACACCACCAACACACACCATTAACCCCCTCTGCTGATGGCTGTGCAGCCCCAGATGCTGAGTGCTGTGCCCTGGAAAACACCACCAACACACACCATTAACCCCCTCTGCTGATGGCTGTGCAGCCCCAGGTGCTGAGTGCTGTGCCCTGGAAAACACCACCAACACACACCATTAACCCCCTCTGCTGATGGCTGTGCAGCCCCAGATGCTGAGTGCTGTGCCCTGGAAAACACCACCAACACACACCATTAACCCCCTCTGCTGATGGCTGTGCAGCCCCAGGTGCTGAGTGCTGTGCCCTGGAAAACACCACCAACACACACCATTAACCCCCTCTGCTGATGGCTGTGCAGCCCCAGGTGCTGAGTGCTGTGCCCTGGAAAACACCACCAACACACACCATTAACCCCCTCTGCTGATGGCTGTGCAGCCCCAGGTGCTGTGCCCTGGAAAACACCACCAACACACACCATTAACCCCCTCTGCTGATGGCTGTGCAGCCCCAGGTGCTGTGCCCTGGAAAACACCACCAACACACACCATTAACCCCCTCTGCTGATGGCTGTGCAGCCCCAGGTGCTGTGCCCTGGAAAACACCACCAACACACACCATTAACCCCCTCTGCTGATGGCTGTGCAGCCCCAGGTGTTGTGCCCTGGAAAACACCACCAACACACACCATTAACCCCCTCTGCTGATGGCTGTGCAGCCCCAGGTGCTGTGCCCTGGAAAACACCACCAACACACACCATTAACCCCCTCTGCTGATGGCTGTGCAGCCCCAGGTGCTGTGCCCTGGAAAACACCACCAACACACACCATTAACCCCCTCTGCTGATGGCTGTGCAGCCCCAGGTGCTGTGCCCTGGAAAACACCACCAACACACACCATTAACCCCCTCTGCTGATGGCTGTGCAGCCCCAGGTGCTGTGCCCTGGAAAACACCACCAACACACACCATTAACCCCCTCTGCTGATGGCTGTGCAGCCCCAGGTGCTGTGCCCTGGAAAACACCACCAACACACACCATTAACCCCCTCTGCTGATGGCTGTGCAGCCCCAGGTGCTGAGTGCTGTGCCCTGGAAAACACCACCAACACACACCATTAACCCCCTCTGCTGATGGCTGTGCAGCCCCAGGTGCTGTGCCCTGGAAAACACCACCAACACACACCATTAACCCCCTCTGCTGATGGCTGTGCAGCCCCAGGTGCTGTGCCCTGGAAAACACCACCAACACACACCATTAACCCCCTCTGCTGATGGCTGTGCAGCCCCAGATGCTGAGTGCTGTGCCCTGGAAAACACCACCAACACACACCATTAACCCCCTCTGCTGATGGCTGTGCAGCCCCAGGTGCTGTGCCCTGGAAAACACCACCAACACACACCATTAACCCCCTCTGCTGATGGCTGTGCAGCCCCAGGTGCTGTGCCCTGGAAAACACCACCAACACACACCATTAACCCCCTCTGCTGATGGCTGTGCAGCCCCAGGTGCTGTGCCCTGGAAAACACCACCAACACACACCATTAACCCCCTCTGCTGATGGCTGTGCAGCCCCAGGTGCTGAGTGCTGTGCCCTGGAAAACACCACCAACACACACCATTAACCCCCTCTGCTGATGGCTGTGCAGCCCCAGGTGCTGAGTGCTGTGCCCTGGAAAACACCACCAACACACACCATTAACCCCCTCTGCTGATGGCTGTGCAGCCCCAGGTGCTGTGCCCTGGAAAACACCACCAACACACACCATTAACCCCCTCTGCTGATGGCTGTGCAGCCCCAGGACCTGTTATCCTGTGCCCTGGAAAACACCACCAACACACACCATTAACCCTTTCACCGCCAACCCAGCTTTAACACCCATGTCATTAAAAGGCATCAAATCAGGACCTGTTATCCAAAGACCCTAGTTTTCGCAAGACATTCATTCTGGGATGGTAAGGATAGAGCCTAGTTTACCATGTCACAGAGGAATGTCATAAACATTCATTCAGATTTTTTTCTCTCTACCCAGTTTACCCTGTACAGTGGATATGTCGCAAGACATTTTCTGATAGCTGAACAAAAAGGGCTAACACGGCGAAAGGGTTCGCAAGACATTCATTCTAAGATAAAATAAACAACGCAAAGGGCTTAACACAGTTTACCCTGTACAGTGGATATGTCGCAAGACATTCATTCTGAGATAGCATGAACAAGGCAAAGAGCTTAACACAGTTTACCCTGTACAGTGGATATGTCATAAGACATTCATTCTGAGATAGCATGAACAACGCAAAGGGCTTAACACAGTTTACCCTGTACAGTGGATATGTCGCAAGACATTCATTCTGAGATAGCATGAACAACGCAAAGGGCTTAACACAGTTTACCCTGTACAGTGGATATGTCGCAAGACATTCATTCTGAGATAGCAAAATTGAGATAGACTTTTTTGGCATAAAAAAAGATGAAACAAATATTATTGCGCATACAGTGGAACCTCCCTATAAGACCTCCCATTATAAGACTCCCTCCCACATAAGACCAACTTCTCTGAGACATTGCCCTTCTTTGTAAGTATTAAAATTACCTCCTTAAAAGACCCCTCCCCTATAAGACCTCATTTTGAATGATTTTTGAAGGTCTTATAAGGGAGGTTCCACTGTATAAGAGTTTTTGAGTTAGCTGTTTCAGAGTTAACTGGATTCCACTGTACATGCAAAATGCCTTTATTTTCCCTGGCCCAGCTGGGCAGAGAGCTCTGAGAATAACGTTGATACTGCTTATAGCTTTGATACTGCTCACTGTGTGTTTCAAATCAAATTTCATAGTGTCAGATAGGTATTTTAAAAAAGTTTACAAAATTTAATAGAATTTGCTAAACATTTTGTAATTCTAAAAATAGCTCTTTTACACAAAAATCATCTCACATAGAAAATGCTTGTTGTTCATTTAATGATCAATGGCAGTGCTTTCTGCTGCATCTAGATTCGCTCTAAACTTGATAGAATCACAATTTTCATCGCTATCACAGCACATGATCCATTCAAACAGGATTCGTCTGCCAGTATCATTACTCAGATATCATGGTCAGAAAAACATTAGAACATTGCATCAAAATCAATCAAATGTAAGCGTGACCACGAGGAAAAAATAGATCAACAGGCTGAAGCTACCAAGATGAACAATTTTAAAAAGAAAACCAAGCTACACATTTCATTTTGATGAGGGATTCTATCACGAGCATACTCTTAAAACGTCAGATACAGTAGGTGTGAGTTTACGAGTCTTACAATTAGTAAACAGTTAGGTGTAGAGTGGCACAGTGGTAACGCGTTCGCTTCATGTCAAGAAAACCCGAGTTCGAACCTGGGTACAGGGGATTTTTTCCTCTCACTTTGCACTAGACCTTATGGTCTGAATGTGGAGTCTTTCGGATGAGAAGATAAACCGAGGTCCCGTGTGCCCATGCACTTAGCATACGTTAAACCCTGTGGCAACGAAAAAGCTGTCATTTGGTCAAAATTTACCCCTCCCTTTCCTTCCTCATCAATCACACAAAAATTGCATGAAAAAAAAAGAGGGTGGCGCGCCTCTGGCTGCGACGTGCTCTCAAGGTGGGAGCAACCCGAATTTCACAGAGATGCCTTTGCGACTATAAAGTACCTAATACCTAATACAACATATTTTAATGCCTAATAAGGCAGTCAGGCGTCACAGTAAAATCAAAGAGAAGGAAGAAATATTGCACAGCCATTCACAGTAGGGCACCATATGACCCAAGGCAACACACACGGACAGAAAATCAAGAGAAGAAAGAAATATTGCACAGCCATTCACAGTAGGACACCATATGACCCAAGGCAACACACATATTTAACAGTGCATCCCTGCTCAGAGGCTTTCAATGGCATATTCTAACATGAAAGAATGACAGATATATCCTCGTGGGGCAGTGACGGGGATCATAAATGAATGAATGAAAGTGACGTCTAACATCTGCTCAGCAACAAGGAGAACCTGTGGGGCCAACCAATGAACCATCAACCTGAAGGGAGAAAGAAAAAGGAAGATCATAAAATGAAAGTGACGTCTAACATCTGCTCCGCTACAAGGAGAACCTGTGGGGCCAACCAATGAACCATCAACCTGAAGGGAGAAAGAAAAAGGAAGATCATAAAATGAAAGTGACGTCTAACATCTGCTCCGCTACAAGGAGAACCTGTGGGGCCAACCAATGAACCATCAACCTGAAGGGAGAAAGAAAATGGAAGATCATAAAATCATCCAAAGCTCTAAAGATAGGGCTTTACACAAGTTTTCTTGTTGCTCTGTCTAAGGAATATTGATTTTGTTTGTGACCTTCAAAATAAAACTATTTAAAACAAAGCTCTAAACTCGCACAGAAAACACACACAAATAAAATAGATACTGATCCAAAAGATCAATGTTCAGCAATAAAAAGTGACCTCTGAAAAACATGACACACCGCTGAAAATGGTCAAGCTAACTGACCGAAAAAGTCATATGATTAAAAGAAAAATACACACATTGCCCCGTCATTGGAACATTTAAAAAATAAAACTCAACAACAACAACACACATACATGAAAACAAAATCAAAAGAAACTCACTATGCAAACAACTACCCAATCTTTGGAAATGGTGTGTGTGCGCATTGGGGAGGGTGTGTGGATATGGAGGAAGAGGCAGAGGGAGGGATGCTGGACAAACATGACAGAAGATGACAAGGAGGGGGGGGGGGGGGGGCACACAAAAATAAAACCCTCACAACAATGATTATCATGGAAAACATTAGAGTATTAGAGAAAACATACAATACATGAGGGTGAAGAGATGGGTAAGCAAACACAATGCAATGGGGGAGGGGACTGCAGGAAGAACAGAGGGCTGAACAGAGGGGTAGGCAAACACAATGCAATGGGGGAGGGGACTGCAGGAAGAACAGAGGGGTGAAGAGAGGGGTAGGCAAACACAATGCAATGGGGGAGGGGACTGCAGGAAGAACAGAGGGCTGAACAGAGGGGTGAACAGAGGGGTAGGCAAACACAATGCAATGGGGGAGGGGACTGCAGGAAGAACAGAGGGGTGAAGAGAGGGGTAGGCAAACACAATGCAATGGGGGAGGGGACTGCAGGAAGAACAGAGGGCTGAACAGAGGGGTGAACAGAGGGGTAGGCAAACACAATGCAATGGGGGAGGGGACTGCAGGAAGAACAGAGGGGTGCAGAGGGGTGAACAGAGGGGTGAACAGAGGGGTAGGCAAACACAATGCAATGGGGGAGGGGACTGCAGGAAGAACAGAGGGCTGAACAGAGGGGTAGGCAAACACAATGCAATGGGGGAGGGGACTGCAGGAAGAACAGAGGGCTGAACAGAGGGGTGAACAGAGGGGTAGGCAAACACAATGCAATGGGGGAGGGGACTGCAGGAAGAACAGAGGGCTGAACAGAGGGGTAGGCAAACACAATGCAATGGGGGAGGGGACTGCAGGAAGAACAGAGGGCTGAACAGAGGGGTGAACAGAGGGGTAGGCAAACACAATGCAATGGGGGAGGGGACTGCAGGAAGAACAGAGGGGTGAACAGAGGGGTAGGCAAACACAATGCAATGGGGGAGGGGACTGCAGGAAGAACAGAGGGCTGAACAGAGGGGTGAACAGAGGGGTAGGCAAACACAATGCAATGGGGGAGGGGACTGCAGGAAGAACAGAGGGGCTGAACAGAGGGGTAGGCAAACACAATGCAATGGGGGAGGGGACTGCAGGAAGAACAGAGGGCTGAACAGAGGGGTAGGCAAACACAATGCAATGGGGGAGGGGACTGCAGGAAGAACAGAGGGCTGAACAGAGGGGTGAACAGAGGGGTAGGCAAACACAATGCAATGGGGGAGGGGATTGCAGGAAGAACAGAGGGATGAACAAAGTATAAGGACACCACCACCATCACCCCCCAAAAAACACCCAAACTCAAAACACTGATTATTATGAAAAACACAAACAGCTGAAGTAGGGGTAAGGCTAGAATGGAAGAGGAGAGCGGACTGGGGTGGGATGGGGGGTGAAAAGGAAAACCAATCAGACACACAATAAACTGACAACACTGATGAGGTTGGAAAACCATACGCATGAGGGTGAGGTGAGGATGGGGCAAGGAAAGGAGGGGATAGGGGGTGGAGTGAGGGTTACGGTGGGGCGTGTGTGACAACAAAAAAACCATACGCATTGATGAATGGGGCAAGGAAAGGAGGGGTAGGGGGTGGAGTGAGGTTACGGTGGGGCGTGTGTGCAAAATTGATAAGGGGGAAGTGGGGGGGGGGGGGGGGGGGGGGGGGGGAAGAGGTATTCATTACTCACCAAAGTAGTTGAGCTGGTTTAGGGTCATGTCCCACACATGATTCTTTTTACCTGAACAAACCCACACAGCTTGTAAATTAAACGCACCAAGTTGTCTTCCTATTCTTTTTACCTGAACAAACCCACACAGCTTGTAAATTAAACGCACCAAGTTGTCTTCCTATTGGTTTCACCTGAACAAACCCACACAGCTTGTAAATTAAATGCACCAAGTTGTCTTCCTATTGGTTTTAGCTGAACAAACCCACACAGCTTGTAAATTAAACGCACCAAGTTGTCTTCCTATTCTTTTTACCTGAACAAACCCACACAGCTTGTAAATTAAATGCACCAAGTTGTCTTCCTATTGGTTTTAGCTGAACAAACCCACACAGCTTGTAAATTAAACGCACCAAGTTGTCTTCCTATTCTTTTTACCTGAACAAACCCACACAGCTTGCAAATTAAACGCACCAAGTTGTCTTCCTATTGGTTTTAGCTGAACAAACCCTTACAGCTTGTAAATTAAACGCACCAAGTTGTCTTCCTATTGGTTTTAGCTGAACAAACCCATACAGCTTGTAAATTAAACGCACCAAGTTGTCTTCCTATTGGTTTTAGCTGAACAAACCCATACAGCTTGTAAATTAAACGCACCAAGTTGTCTTCCTATTGGTTTTAGCTGAACAAACCCATACAGCTTGTAAATTAAACGCACCAAGTTGTCTTCCTATTGGTTTCACTAATATCGAAACCACTTCCATTATAAAAAAGGAAAGAGATTACGTTTTTTTAGGCATTGCTTCTCAAATTACTTGCAGTGTAACTGAAGAAAAAAATACCCCCCCCCCCCCCCCCCCTCTTAAAATACGCACACCAAAAAAAGCATCTAGGTCAAGATGTGTGTGTGTGCAAGTGTGTGCAAGTGTGTGTGTGCGTGTGCATGCGTGCATGTTTATGTAGACACATGAGAGTAATTGATGTCTGCATGATCTATGAGCATAACTGTCCACATGGGCTCATCAATACTTTTCATAAACAATAGCCACTTATAAATAACATTGTACTCAATACTTTTCATAAACAATAGCCACTTATAAATAACATTGTACTCAATACTTTTCATAAACAATAGCCACTTATAAATAACATTGTACTCAATACTTTTCATAAACAATAGCCACTTATAAATAACATTGTACTCAATACTTTTCATAAACAATAGCCACTTATAAATAACATTGTACTCAATACTTTTCATAAACAATAGCCACTTATAAATAACATTGTACTCAATACTTTTCATAAACAATAGCCACTTATAAATAACATTGTACTCAATACTTTTCATAAACAATAGCCACTTATAAATAACATTGTACTCAATACTTTAAACCGCCACTTAAGATACAAACGCATTAATTCCTCACTAATGTTAAAAACTAGCCCAGAGGATGTTTGTCTTTTAAACAAAAAAACAAAGAAAATAAATAAATAAAAAACCAGCACCAAAAGCTGGGAACTCCTTACCTCCACACATGGGGAACGCAGGGGACCCTGATCCAGGCAGCGGGGAGAGAGAACACCAGTGGTGGTTAAAGCAAATATGCTTCAACAGAAAAACAACCACAGATCGTCAGTAAAAAAAATAGGAACTAGAAAAGAAGAACATATGAACACATTTTCAGCAAACAGTAGAACTACTACTAGTACAAAGACATACAATCGAAAAAGAAAAACACATGAGCATATTATTCTCAGCATACAAGACAATTATTAAAAACACAAAAACATATTAACATATTTTCGGCAAAAACAGGAACTATCCAACACATACCAAAGGACAACATGTGACCATATCTTCAGCACAAAAACAGGAACTATCCAACACATACCAAAGGACAACATGTGACCATATCTTCAGCACAAAAACTGTAAAAGACACAAAAGAAAAAGAAAATGATTCGGCAGTTGATGAAGATGATGATGACGCTGATGATAACAATAGTGATCACAAAGATGACAATGATGATGATGATGATCATATCCAATCCACTAACCAGTGACGAGGGCCATAATGATGACAATGATGATGATGACTATGACGATGATGATGACGATCATATATCCAATCCACTAAACCGTGATGGGGGCCATAATGATGACAATGATGATGATGATGGCAATGATGTTTTTATGGTTTTTATTTTGGAAAATGTATGGGCAGTTTTATTTCAGTGCCCCAAAATGTGTTTTCATCCTCCAATGTGTTTGCTTGGAAAACAAATGAAGACAAAATCATAACATATTAGGAATAACAGCTGTCTCTCGCTCTTCCCCGTGATCACCCACAACAATACCTGGTAAGAATGGATCTTTTCTTCATCTTAGGAATAACAGCTGTCTCTCTTCCCCGTGATCACCCACAACAATACCTGGTAAGAATGGATCTTTTCTTCATCTTAGGAATAACAGCTGTCTCTCTTCCCCGTGATCACCCACAACAATACCTGGTAAGAATGGACCTTTTCTTCATCTTAGGAATAACAGCTGTCTCTCTTCCCCGTGATCACCCACAACAATACCTGGTAATGGACCTTTTCTTCATAGGACCTTTCTCTTCCCCGTCATACCTTAAGAATGGACCTTTTCTTCATCTTAACAGCTGTCTCTCTTCCCCGTGATCACCCACAACAATACCTGGTAAGAATGGACCTTTTCTTCATCTTAGGAACAACAGCTGTCTCTCTTCCCCGTGATCACTCACAACAATACCTGGTAAGAATGGACCTTTTCTTCATCTTAGGAACAACTGATAAGGGAGAGAGGGGGTGGCTTGCTGCCTAATGCCGCACACCCGTGACCGGCCCCAGAAGCAGGTGGCCCCACCCTGGCACCGAGGGGTAAGAGGGGAACCGGGAGAGAGGGGGTGGCTTGCTGCCTAATGCCCCACACCCGTGGCCGGCCCCAGAAGCAGGTGGCCCCACCCTGGCACCGAGGGGTAAGAGGGGAACCAGGAGAGAGGGGGTGGCTTGCTGCCTAATGCCCCACACCCGTGGCCGGCCCCAGAAGCAGGTCACCCCACCCTGGCACGAGGGGTAAGAGGTGAACCGGGAGAGCCCCGCGAAAAACACAACCTCTAGCCAGACTGCAGCTAGGTGCCCAGGCAAAGAGGAGATTAGAAATGGGAGGAAAATCAAACATTTTTTTTGGGAAAAATCCACTTCGAAAGCATTAACCCTTTCACCGCCAATGTCACATTTTTGCACCACAATGGTTTAACAGCCATGTCACTATAAAAGGCATCAAATCAGGGCCTGTTTTTCAAAGACCCTATTTTCTTAATTTTGGGAGGCAAGGATAGGCCTAATGTTATACATGTCATTGAGGAATTCCCAATGTTGCAGATTTAAAAAAAAATTCTACACAGACATGTTTAATGGTATTTTTTGGCTGAAAAATGGCTGGTGGCGAAAGGGTTAAAGAAATAGCAATTGTTGCTTGATGTTGCTTTTTCCATTCTCGAGTAAGACACGAATGAACAAACTGGTTCTTATAATTACACTCCTCTCTCCCCCTCTACCGGTTTCGTAAAACAAGCATTAAAGCGATCTGCTGTCAAATCTCTCGGCTTTGTCTAATATGACCCAGTCGATAAAAAGGGGACGTGTCCGTTCCTCATGTCCCCGAATGATGGCAATGATAAAGATGAGAACGATGATGATGACAATGATGATGATGACGACATCGACATGCAATGCACTCACCACTGACAGGAGGCAGTTTATTATTGACCGACCCGTTGTAGGTCTGGTAGGAAATCATGTTCTGCTTTTTCACGGCGTCATTCAGTTTTTCCGTTGCCTGGTACCCGCTGTGGTCGGACGGAGTCACAGAGTCTGTGGGCGAATCCAGCTTCTCTCCACACTGAAAACACATGTGACGCAATGCACGTTACAGAGCTGAACACACTGAAAACACATGTGACGCAATGCACGTTACAGAGCTGAACACACTGAAAACACATGTGACGCAATGCACGTTACAGAGCTGAACACACTGAAAACACATGTGACACAATGCACGTTACAGAGCTGAACACACTGAAAACACATGTGACGCAATGCACGCTACAGAGCTGAACACACTGAAAACACATGTGATGCAATGCACGTTACAGAGCTGAACACACTGAAAACACATGTGACGCAATGCACGCTACAGAGCTGAACACACTGAAAACACATGTGACGCAATGCACGTTACAGAGCTGAACACACTGAAAACACATGTGACGCAATGCACGTTACAGAGCTGAACACACTGAAAACACATGTGACGCAATGCACGTTACAGAGCTGAACACACTGAAAACACATGTGACGCAATGCACGTTACAGAGCTGAACACACTGAAAACACATGTGACGCAATGCACGTTACAGAGCTGAACACACTGAAAACACATGTGACGCAATGCACGTTACAGAGCTCTACAGCAACAAAGGATCAATCTTTTTTACAAGTCTTGAGATTCACCTCACTCTCTCTAAGACTTTTTTTGTGCACTTTGTCTTTCCCTTGTGGTTCATGGTATTATACAGTATCATGAACTTCCATCCCTCCATGGGGACACTGGGGTGGTCTTTTGTATAAATAGTTCACCCACCTTCTGAAAGTTCTGTGCTTGTAACTTCCTCTCATCTGTCACTCTCTTTGACTGCTTTTTCCCTTTGCTTACTGTCATCTATCTTTCTTCCTTACCGGTCCATTCTCATGCCTTTTTTCACTAAACATTTTCAAAAAGATTTCCTCCAGCCGAAGTCGGACCTGCTGGGCCTAACTATTTCTTAGTTAGGCGCATAACAGCAGCATGATGCATCTGCGCTCATAAATGACAGGAAACTGTCTGAGCGATCGAAGAAGAAGAATGAAGAATGAACTTCCACCGATACATTTTATGAACAAATTCCACCCAAGGCGATTTGTACGTGGTGTTTGAAGGGATGACAAAAGTAGCTGTTTCATTTCAAGTGTTTCCAGCATGTTTCTGACCGCCCTGACATTTTGAGGGGTTTTGGTTATCAAAAGCATGGGGAACCCACAGTCTTGAAACTGGGATATCTTCGGGGAGGGTCTTTCGCTAAAAATAGTTACTCTGCCTAATGGAAGCTTTGTGCTACCAACTTCCTCTCCTCTAACACTCTCTTTGACTCTGCCTTTCCTTTTTCTTACTGTTATCTACTATTTTCTGCCTTACTGGCCCATTCGGAAACACATTTTTTCCAGAAATTCTTCCTACAATTTTTCTCCTTTGACTTTGAGCTCCTCAGAAATCAAAATGCGTTAGCTGAATGCAGCAAGTAGACCAGGACACATGTGCTTCATCTCTTACGGTCATATGGCCTGGGGACACATGTCCTTCATCTCTTACGGTCATATGGCCTGGGGACACATGTCCTTCATCTCTTACGGCCATATGGCCTGGGGACACATGTCCTTCATCTCTTACGGTCATATGGCCTGGGGACACATGTGCTTCATCTCTTACGGTCATATGGCCTGGGGACACATGTCCTTCAACCATTACGGCCATATGGCCTGGGGTCACATGTCCTTCATCCCTTACGGCCATATGGCCTGGGGACACATGTCCTTCATTCACTACAGCCATATGGCCTGGGGACACATGTCCTTCATTCACTACAGCCATATGGCCTGGGGACACATGTCCTTCATCCATTATGGCCACATGTCCCTCATCCATTATGGCCATATGGCCTGGGGACACATGTCCTTCATTCACTACAGCCATATGGCCTGGGGACACATGTCCTTCATCCATTATGGCCACATATCCCTCATCCATTACGGCCATATGGCCTGGGGACACATGTCCTTCATTCATTACAGCCACATAGCCTGGGGACACATGTCCCTCATCCATTACGGCCATATGGCCTGAGGACACATGTCCCTCATCCATTACGGCCACATGGCCTGGGGCCACAGCAGAAGAATGGGTGAGCTCTGAGCATTTAGGGGGTGGTGGTGGTGGTGAGCAGCCACTGACCTTCTCGTTGGCCACAGGTGTGGACCCTGGATATTCCGGGGACACTGGGTCACTGTGCAGAGACCCAAAAGGGGGCAGCACTCCGTTCAGCTGCAGGTGGTAGGGGGTGGGCGTCACGTAGCCGCGCCGGTCCAGCAAACTGAACAAAAAGCAAGACGACATAATAATGTACTCCCAGTTCAACACAAAGAACAAAACATCCAGCTCACAAGAGATACGCTTGCTGTGATGGTGCAGGGGAAAGAACAAAGCATCCAGCTCACAAGAGATACGCTTGTTGTGATGGTGCAGGGGAAAGAACAAAGCATCCAGCTCACAAGAGATACGCTTGCTGTGATGGTGCAGGGGAAAGAACAAAGCATCCAGCTCACAAGAGATACGCTTGTTGTGATGGTGCAGGGGAAAGAACAAAACATCCAGCTCTCAAGAGATACGCTTGTTGTGATGGTGCAGGGGAAAGAACAAAGCATCCAGCTCACAAGAGATACGCTTGTTGTGATGGTGCAGGGGAAAGAACAAAGCATCCAGCTCACAAGAGATACGCTTGTTGTGATGGTGCAGGGGAAAGAACAAAGCATCCAGCTCACAAGAGATACGCTTGTTGTGATGGTGCAGGGGAAAGAACAAAGCATCCAGCTCACAAGAGATACGCTTGTTGTGATGGTGCAGGGGAAAGAACAAAGCATCCAGCTCACAAGAGATACGCTTGTTGTGATGGTGCAGGGGAAAGAACAAAGCATCCAGCTCACAAGAGATACGCTTGTTGTGATGGTGCAGGGGAAAGAACAAAGCATCCAGCTCACAAGAGATACGCTTGTTGTGATGGTGCAGGGGAAAGAACAAAGCATCCAGCTCACAAGAGATACGCTTGTTGTGATGGTGCAGGGGAAAGAACAAAGCATCCAGCTCACAAGAGATACGCTTGTTGTGATGGTGCAGGGGAAAGAACAAAGCATCCAGCTCACAAGAGATACGCTTGTTGTGATGGTGCAGGGGAAAGAACAAAGCATCCAGCTCTCAAGAGATACGCTTGTTGTGATGGTGCAGGGGAAAAACCAACATGTCGCTCACAACGTTTTTGAGCAAAAGCCAAAAATAGTCAACGACCTCCAAAATATCAATGTTCTATTTAGGGCATATTTATGCCTATTTTTATGTGTTCTACCAGTATCCACAACATGAAAGACAAGTTTGAATTATTTCTTTGTTTATTTTAAAGAAAGAGGCAACATTCGGTCTTCTAATTCTATGTCCAATTTCTGCAAATGATCTATCTTGAATGCCAAACTTCAAATCATTATAAAATAACAACTGTATAGTATAAGATAATTCGGTTTTCTGTGTATTAATAAGGAATCTTTGCTCCATCATGAAAAATTACAATCTCAATTTATGCCAAAATTCCATTACGTCTGTTTTTCCCATCCACTATCACATATGGTTTAACTGATGCCGCAGGCTTCATTCTTGGGCTATTAAAAACAATTCTACAAAGCTTCATTATGATACTTTTGATAGGCTCCATGTTTTTTTTAGAATACCCGTTTGAAAAAAATCAGATAAACTGTCAGTGTGTTTAAATGGCTTGCTATTTGGTGAAACTGACATAGCGTGCATCAACGTCAGGACATGGGGGATCCATTCTGCCAAGTTTCAGTAAGATTGGTTTGGTAGTTTATGTGCTAGAGCATGGAAGAAAATATGTTTCACATACAGAAAGACACACACACAGGCCCTCGTTCTAATCAACAAAAAAGAAGACAGCAAAGCCACATCAACACAGGGTTACACACACAACAACATACAGTATTTATACAGCGCTGAATCTGGATAGAAATCAAATCAAAGCGCACACACACGTTAGCATTCATAACGCATTCAAACAAAGATGCAATACAAAGCGAACACACACGGATGACATAAATGGAATACAGCAGAAACAGACCTAATGGCAAGAGAGAGAAGAGAAAGAGAGCGGAGCTTTAATGACGGGGAAACAGGTGGGTTTTGAGGTTAGCTTTGAAAGCAGAGAGGGTCGGTCGCTGACGGAGGGAAAGAGGAAGTTTGCTCCAGGAGGTCGGTCATGAGACAGCAAAAGAGCGCCGACCAACAGTTGAAAGCTTATAGCTAGGGATCTGGAGAGAAAGAGGGTCAGAAACTGAACGTAAAGTGCGAGCTGGCGTATAGATAGAAATATTGTCGCATACACACACATCAAGTTTTTTTCTGTTCATTTAAAACAAAAAAGTTCTTCTTTTTTCTCCATGTGAGTACCTTGGAGGCGTGGGCCCGCACAGCACGTGGAAGCAGTTCTTCAGGAAGCATCCTTTGCTGTAAGGGTTGAAACCGTCATTGCCTCGACGAGATACGAACGACCCTTTGATCTGCACACAAAACAACGGCCTTTATAATCATAAAAATACATGAGAAATAGGATAACAGGAAACAAAGCAATGCAAAATGGCACAGAGCAAAGCTGTGCACGAAGAGGTCACTCAACTCCCAATTCATTTCAAGCTTGCTTCAACAAAATACAAAGCAACAAAAACGAGAACACTTTTGTCACCTTTTGGTGGCAATATCTAATTGCAGGTAGGTATGGCGTAACCCCCTCCCTCCCTTTTATTTCTCCCTCTACACTCCCTTCCATCCTCGCAACCCCCCCCCCCCCCCCCCCCCCCCCCCCCCCCCCTTCACTCCCATTTTCATGAAAGTGAAGTGCAACTTTCGTCAGTACTGGTGACATGGTGACAATCTCAGATTTACGGCCAGGCAAGTATGAAGGACACACCTCCCAATCCATACATCCTCCTTCCTCCCCTGCCTTTTCATCACTCCATTACCAGCAACACCCCCCCCCCCCCCCCCCCCTTCTAGAAAAGATGCAGCTTGTCTTCATTGTGCAAGGTCTTGGGGATGGCTACAAGGTATGGAATTTATATCCCTTCTCCCTCCCCGTTCTTCATCTGCCCCACCCCCTTCCCTTCACACACACTTTCTATCTTTCCCTGACCCCTTCCTCACTTTATCCCCTCCCCTCCCCCTTTCCACCCTCCACCCCACCACTATCAGCATCACCCCTTCTCCCTGCCAAGTCAAAGTTGACTCCCAGCTAACATCTTTGTTGGTGGTGATTTGGGACATAATCAGGAAAATATTGATATTTATCCCCCCCCCCCTCTCCCATTCTCTCTCCTCAAATTTTCCAACCCCTTCCACTTGTGAAAAAGTGACCATAACTCACGTCTTCATTTGTGGTGATTTCTGACATGGCCAGATAAGTATGGAAGCCCGCCAGCCCCACAATGGACCAGATGGCGAAGAAACAGATGACGGCCTCCACCACAGTGAGACAAAGTCAAGGAAATAGTGCCACGGAAATGTTACCATATATACAGCACTGAGGACATCATATTGCCACGGAAATGT
Organism: Phymorhynchus buccinoides; assembly: GCA_017654935.2. Classification (NCBI taxonomy): domain Eukaryota; kingdom Metazoa; phylum Mollusca; class Gastropoda; order Neogastropoda; family Raphitomidae; genus Phymorhynchus; species Phymorhynchus buccinoides. The sequence goes on along the minus strand of CM065690.1, from coordinate 58,927,195 downwards.
TACCATACATACAGTACTGAGGACATCATATTGCCACGGAAATGTTACCATACATACAGTACTGAGGACATCATATTGCCACGGAAATGTTACCATACATACAGCACTGAGGACATCATATTGCCACGGAAATGTTACCATACATACAGTACTGAGGACATCATATTGCCACGGAAATGTTACCATACATACAGTACTGAGGACATCATATTGCCACGGAAATGTTACCATACATACAGTACTGAGGACATCATATTGCCACGGAAATGTTACCATACATACAGCACTGAGGACATCATATTGCCACGGAAATGTTACCATACATACAGTACTGAGGACATCATATTGCCACGGAAATGTTACCATACATACAGTACTGAGGACATCATATTGCCACGGAAATGTTACCATACATACAGTACTGAGGACATCATATTGCCACGGAAATGTTACCATACATACAGTACTGAGGACATCATATTGCCACGGAAATGTTACCATACATACAGTACTGAGGACATCATATTGCCACGGAAATGTTACCATACATACAGCACTGAGGACATCATATTGCCACGGAAATGTTACCATACATACAGCACTGAGGACATCATATTGCCACGGAAATGTTACCATACATACAGTACTGAGGACATCATATTGCCACGGAAATGTTACCATACATACAGCACTGAGGACATCATATTGCCACGGAAATGTTACCATACATACAGTACTGAGGACATCATATTGCCACGGAAATGTTACCATACATACAGTACTGAGGACATCATATTGCCACGGAAATATTACCATATATACAGTACTGAGGAAATAGTGCCACGGAAATGTTACCATACATACAGTACTGAGGACATCATATTGCCACGGAAATGTTACCATACATACAGTACTGAGGACATCATATTGCCACGGAAATGTTACCATATATACAGTACTGAGGAAATAGTGCCACGGAAATGTTACCATACATACAGTACTGAGGACATCATATTGCCACGGAAATGTTACCATATATACAGTACTGAGGAAATAGTGCCACGGAAATGTTACCATATATACAGTACTGAGGAAATAGTGCCACGGAAATGTTACCATACATACAGTACAGAGGACATCATATTGCCACGGAAATGTTACCATACATACAGTACTGAGGACATCATATTGCCACGGAAATGTTACCATATATACAGTACTGAGGAAATAGTGCCACGGAAATGTTACCATATATACAGTACTGAGGACATAGTGCCACGGAAATGTTACCATACATACAGTACTGAGGACATATTGCCACGGAAATGTTACCATACATACAGTACTGAGGACATCATATTGCCACGGAAATGTTACCATACAATGATACATACAGTACTGAGGACATAGTGCCACGGAAATGTTACCATACATACAGTACTGAGGACATATTGCCAAGGAAATGTTGCAATAGAAGACATTACCAAGGAAACATTGCCACAAATTACAAAGGAAATATTGACATTTTGGTATTTTTTGGTATTTGGTATATTCTAGTCACAGAGACATATATTATATCTCTATGAAATTCGGGCTGCTCTCCCCCGGAGAGCACGTCGCTGCAAGTGCAGCACCTACCCAATTTAAAATTTTAAAAATTGGAAGGGGCACAGGGTGAGGAGGGTGTGTGGGCACACTTGGAAAACCTAGCTATCAATTTGGCCATACCAGGCAGCTGGATTTCACCCTACTCTTACCGACTTTCAACTGCCGTGGGATTTTTAATTATGTGCATAAAGCGCACGGGTCAGACAAGCTTTAAGTCCCCATCCGAAGGATTCGACTTTCAGTTCGATTTTCCTGTCAAACTAGAAAGAAAGGGCGAGGCCAGGATTCGAACCCGGGTCACTCATGCTGCAGTCACGCATTACATTTGGCAGGCGAACGTCTTAACCACTCTGCCACCTTTCTCCCTAGATATAGAAATATTACCAAGAAATATTGTTATAAATACATTACCATAGCTCCTGGAAATATATATATGCCCCACATGGCCGAAAGGCCAAAGAGGGCGTAAAACATTATTTTCTCTCTGGAAATATACTATTGATTATGGAAACACACAAATAAGTAAAGAAACAGACAATGGCTTCCACCACAGTGAGACAGGATCAAGAAACATTGCCATACTGATAGATAATGTATTATCTTAGACATGTATATATCACCATAGCAGTGAGACAGGGTCAATAAACATTGCCGTACTGATAGATAATGTATTATCTTAGACATGCATAGCAGTGAGACAGGGTCAATAAACATTGCCGTACTGATAGATAATGTATTATCTTAGACATGCATAGCAGTGAGACAGGGTCAATAAACATTGCCATACTGATAGATAATGTATTATCTTAGACATGCATAGCAGTGAGACAGGGTCAATAAACATTGCCATACTGATAGATAATGTATTATCTTAGACATGCATAGCAGTGAGACAGGGTCAATAAACATTGCCATACTGATAGATAATGTATTATCTTAGACATGCATAGCAGTGAGACAGGGTCAATAAACATTGCCATACTGATAGATAATGTATTATCTTAGACATGCATAGCAGTGAGACAGGGTCAATAAACATTGCCATACTGATAGATAATGTATTATCTTAGACATGCATAGCAGTGAGACAGGGTCAATAAACATTGCCATACTGATAGATAATGTATTATCTTAGACATGCATAGCAGTGAGACAGGGTCAATAAACATTGCCATACTGATAGATAATGTATTATCTTAGACATGCATAGCAGTGAGACAGGGTCAATAAACATTGCCATACTGATAGATAATGTATTATCTTAGACATGCATAGCAGTGAGACAGGGTCAATAAACATTGCCATACTGATAGATAATGTATTATCTTAGACATGCATAGCAGTGAGACAGGGTCAATAAACATTGCCATACTGATAGATAATGTATTATCTTAGACATGCATATATCACCATAGCAGTGAGACAGGGTCAATAAACATTGCCATACTGATAGATAATGTATTATCTTAGACATGTATATATCACCATAGTAGTGAGACAGGGTCAATAAACATTGCCATACTGATAGATAATGTATTATCTTAGACATGTATATATCACCATAGCAGTGAGACAGGGTCAATAAACATTGCCGTACTGATAGATAATGTATTATCTTAGACATGTATATATCACCATAGCAGTGAGACAGGATCAAGAAACATTGCCATACTGATAGATAATGTATTATCTTAGACATGTATATATCACCATAGCAGTGAGACAGGGTCAATAAACATTGCCGTACTGATAGATAATGTATTATCTTAGACATGTATATATCACCATAGCAGTGAGACAGGGTCAATAAACATTGCCATACTGATAGATAATGTATTATCTTAGACATGCATATATCACCATAGCAGTGAGACAGGGTCAATAAACATTGCCGTACTGATAGATAATGTATTATCTTAGACATGTATATATCACCATAGCAGTGAGACAGGATCAATAAACATTGCCATACTGATAGATAATGTATTATCTTAGACATGCATAGCAGTGAGACAGGATCAATAAACATTGCCGTACTGATAGATTGTATTATCTTAGACATGTATATATCACCATAGCAGTGAGACAGGGTCAATAAACATTGCCATACTGATAGATAATGTATTATCTTAGACATGTATATATCACCATAGCAGTGAGACAGGATCAATAAACATTGCCGTACTGATAGATAATGTATTATCTTAGACATGCATATAGCAGTGATGTCCAGAGGCTCCGGTCATAGGCCATTGACCTATCAACATTTAAAATGTCATTGTGTCCTCCCCTGTCAGGACAAATGTCTGATTAGTTTTTTAACACTGGCACGCTTAGCCTTACTGATTTCTGCAAGAGCCAGGATATTGTCCTATTGATTTCTCTTGTCTCAGGACAGTTTGTCCTTTCATGTTTCGATCCTCGGTACATCACTGCCATAGTTTACAGAAATAAACAAACATTGGACCAGAGGGCAAAAAAGGGCCTTTACTGCAGTGAGATAACGTCAAGGAAATTTTACCATGGAAAAACTGCCAGGCAAATCTGCCAAAGAAACATGTCTACAGATCAGAAATATCA
>CM065690.1:58900507-58920507 GCA_017654935.2 Phymorhynchus buccinoides | reverse complement strand
TTCCCCACACAGTTTCCAACCCACGGACAATGGTGATCAAACCGCTCTGAAAGAGAATTAAAACAAAGAGTAAGGTCAAGGTCAGCAAGGTTACAAATAAGTATAATTTGTCCTTTATTTACAAAAACAGCAACTTTCAAGCAATACATGTTCTTGGGTCAGACAAAAACAAAACAAAGAAACACGATGCAGATGAAACAGCTAATTTTTTCTGCAACAACATCTTTGTGATGTAAAAAAACCCCGACTTCAACAGTTCAAGTTCTGCTCTAGGCCCTAGTGACAAGATTGTGAAGAATAATGTGGCTCACACGCATACAAGCGAGTCATTGTGGCGCTTCACTCTTGTATTAGGCAAAACAAAACAAGAAGTTGTGGTTAAGGTAACATGGCCAAAAAAACAGGGTAGGTAGGTAGGCCCTAACCTTTTTTTCTTTCTTTTTTAAGGTCAAAGTTGACAAAACGCACAATTCAAGAGCTCTCTCTCTCACTCTCTCCCTTTCCTACATCCGGATGAATGTCCCGGAAAACATCCACGAGCGTGTAAGATGCTTTGAAAGTGCTAATCACCCTCGTATTTTCAGAAATATGAGTGAATGGCTCCATTGAAATGACAAATGACGCCATTTTGCAATGACACGTGGACGTTCAGCGTGTTAGAAGTTATGTCCCCTGTCGGGCATTCCCCGATTGAACTTGCGTCTCTCTCTCTCTCTCTCTATTTTTTTGGGACGAGGCCAAAAGGAAATCATAGGGTCGGCTGAAAAAAATAGGGTAGGTCAGGATACCGTAACCACAACTCTTTTTTTTGTGCCTTACTATCACCGACAGACACAGTTGTCACAGGTGCTGCAGTGTGATGCGTGTGGTGGGCGAAACACCTTGCATGTGGACCATAAGATATATTAATGGTTCGCATTATTCTATGTGTGTGTTGTTTTGTTATCAGTACTGACCGACAGGTGAACCATAAGATATATTAATCAATTAATGGTTCGCATTATTCTGTTGTCTGTGTTGTTTTGCCATCAGTACTGACCGACACAGTTGTCGCAGGTGCTGCAGTGCGAGGCTCATGGCAGGTGGACCATAAGATATATTGATGGTTCGCATTATTCTATGTCTGTGTTGTTTTGCTATCAGTACTGACCGTGCGAGGCTCATGGCAGGTGAACCATAAGATATATTGATGGTTCGCATTATTCTATGTCTGTGTTGTTTTGCTATCAATACTGACCGTGCGAGGCTCATGGCAGGTGAACCATAAGATATATTGATGGTTCGCATTATTCTATGTCTGTGTTGTTTTGCTATCAATACTGACCGTGCGAGGCTCATGGCAGGTGAACCATAAGATATATTGATGGTTCGCATTATTCTATGTCTGTGTTGTTTTGCTATCAATACTGACCGTGCGAGGCTCATGGCAGGTGAACCATAAGATATATTGATGGTTCGCATTATTCTATGTCTGTGTTGTTTTGCTATCAGTACTGACCGACACAGTTGTCGCAGGTGCTGCAGTGTGATGCGCGTGGCGGGCGGAACACCTTGCAGGTGGAGCAGTACTTGAGCTTGACGATGTGGCCTTTGATCACCACCTCCTTGATGCGGGGGTGGGGCCGGCTCACCGACCCCGGGGAACTGGCGTTCACCAGTTCTGAACAAATCAACAACCATCTGCATACATACATGTACATTTGACAATTTTCATGCACACATACAACAAACACACTGCTATGAAGTGCTCACAAGCTCACAACTCCCCCCACCCCCTTCCCTCTAGATAGATAGTATTGTTCTAGGCCTTGAGTCAGTCTGAACACAAGCATTTTTAGTATTTTTTTCAAGAGGACAAACTGCGATCCTAAGTTATGAGTGTATGTTGCATCTATCTAGACTTACTGCATAACTAAAGACCACAAAACAAATGAGGTGTCTAACAAGTTAACGGATAATAATTTTTAAACCGAGGAATGGTGCAGTGCGCTCACTTACAACACATTGTGACAATGTGAGGCTCTGTGAGGATTTCAAGGCAGCTTCTAGGTGCTTGCTTGACTTGCAGCCCGGACAAATAGATGGACACACCAACAGTGCATTTTTAAATATGGCATTCTTATAAATAAATGTATCAAAAGTCAGCAGATGATCACTGACTGACCCATCTGTCTCTCCAGCTCGGCGGCCTCATCCAGCGTTGCCCTGGGGATGACCCCGGGGTCGCTGAAGCTGGTGCGCAGCAGCGTTGCCATGACGAAGATGAACAGCACGCCGCCCATGGCTGGGATGGCGGGGCTCACGTGGGTCGCCAGGTACACACAGCTGAAACACAAATCGTTGTTCCGATTAATTGATGTCGAGGCTACTACCCACACCTTCGCCCGCAAGGGAGATCATCTGATGACAGAAAAGAGTGAAGCTTGCTGCTCTTTCCATTAACAGATTGTCTTCTCTTACGGGCGAAAATATGAATTTTGCCAATTTTGATAAACTAATCTGGACTTGGATCTGCTTCGGTACGTCACATGCACCACTTCCGATGATGAATCACGACAGAATGACTTGTAGAAAATGACAAACTCCAAATGCTATTGCGAGATAGCTTTATCATATCAGAGGTACAGCTTAAATACTATTATAGGCTTAGATAGCCTTTTGCCTGCTCTTTCAAGTCATTCATGTTTGGTTGGTTTTTAAAAAAAAATATTCCGGGCGCAACAAAGCGTGGCACAGGTTTGGAATCTAGACATTATTATGAAAAGCCTTTTCAAAAGGTGCGTTTATCATATCATATCATATCATGGCACTATAGGCTTTTCAGCCTTTTGCCCTCTAGATTGGTTCTATTTGTTATTTATGTTGTATCGGCATTGCCCATCGACTACTTAGGCAGTCGTGTTTTATTTATCTAATTTATTTAAATTTACTGAATACACAATATTTTGAAAATATCGATCTAATGAGTTCTTGAATGCATTTAGTGACGATGCATTTAGTGACGTTTCATTACAAATACAATTTAAATAACAAACAAATTACTTAAACAATTGATTTGTGATTTTTTAAAAATCCAACTCACTCAAAGCCAAAAAATAATCCACTGGTGGTGACGATAAGGGCGCAGGTGAAATAAAAAATGTACGTCTGCTGGGCCATCATTATGCGGCCGTCACAGAAAAACTTATTATTTCCAGGGAACACTTCCCAACGGCGGATCATCTTGGCCATGATGTCGTTCGTCACTTCGTCGGAAAAAATGCCCACAAACAAAATGATGGGCAGGGCAAATGGCAGCTAGACGCGAATCAGTCCTGACTTCTCTTGTTAGTGTCAGCTTCAGAGTCTGAGTCTGGGGAAAATCGACTGATGACCTAATCTTATGACGGGGGATTGGCTGTGTTTTGGTCGGAGTTCAGTCACTGTGAAGACGGTAGTCAAGAAGCGTTTCTCTTAAATTGATGCATTATCTCTCTTTTGGTTTATCCTAGATCTACGAGAATGGGTTGTTTCTCAAATTGATTGTCACACAGTCTGCCATATTTCGATCTTCATCACCCACTTCTGTCACCAAGATTTTGTTGATCATAATGATGCCATTGCGCGTGCGCACTTGCAGACGTCAGTGAAAAAAGCACTAGGCCCCTACGTAGTTTCGGAACCAAGTGCATGTAGGTTAAAAACAAATCTTTTCACATCTTTAGACCTGATGACAGAGCTTTGAATTTATTTTTCATTAAAAAATATTATAGTTAAAAGCAAGCAATTATCGAAAACAAAATGAAAAAGAAATGTCTTGTGTTGCTAGCTCTGCTGGTAAGAGAAATCGAAAGGTCAAAAGAAGCATGGAGTCAGACAAGAAAGTTGATAGTCTACACACAAACAATGAAAATGTGTCACCAGCAGCAAAGAACAGAAAATCCAGAGTAAAAGGTGACGGTTCACTAAACAGACGTTTGTTAGATTGTTTGGATTTGCCCATTAAACTGATAGACGTACATATCCAGATCCAGATCCAGAAGTGAAATGATAAGATATTGTGGGGAGAAGATGAGCCCAAGTCCAAGATATGAGTTAGGACACACTCTTCTTCTCCTTAGGCAGCCAACTTCATCACGTTGAAGCTTCTGCTGCAGTTTATGGGGTAGTACGAAAAAGAGCAAAATAGCAAAAGATAGAGTACACTCAACACTGCACACACACACACACACACTCTATCTGAAATGCGTGCGGGTGCTCACACAGTGTGTTTTCAGCAGTTACTGCAGACTATGCATGTTTATTCAGTACAGATATTTTTAGTTGTTCACGTTCTTCTTTCAATAAGTATCCTCCTTCAACATTTTGAAGATTATGATACTATAACAGGCCCTGGGGGCTTCCGTAAATATTATAATCCAAATGAATGGCTGCCCAGATGGTCAGCTACAAGGGGACAAGGAAGGAAGGAGGGGGGGGGGCGATTGGGGAAGGGGGGGGGGGGGAGCAGGGAAGGATGGGTTGGGTTTGGGACTGGGGGGAGGGGGCGGGGGCGGATTTACCATGGTGTCAGAACCGAAGGAACAAGCTGAACTACTCAATAAGCAGTTCCAGTCAATCTTCAGCGAAGGAAGAAAATACACTGCAGAAGAGTTTGACCAGAAATGTGCCATGCAGCCAGAAGACATCCCTTCCCTCAAAGATCTAGTGGTGGGAGTGGAGGGAGTACAAAAGATCTTGGCAAATCTGAAACCCAACAAAGCCAGCAGGCCAGACAACATCAGCCCAGGTCTTGAAAGAACTTACCCCAGAAATCGCCCCAATTCTAACAAAGATCTACCAGTCGTCCATCAACAGTGGGACAGTACCATCAGACTGGAAGGAGGCCAATGTCACACCTGTATTTAAGAAAGGGGAGAAATATGATCCAGCAAACTATAGACCAATATCCCTCACCAGTGTTTCCTGTAAGATCTTGGAGCATATCATCACCAGTACCATTATGAACCATCTAGAAGATCACGGGATCCTGTGTGACCAGCAACATGGGTTCAGGAAGAAGAAATCCTGTCAAATACAGCTCCTGGAGTTCACTGACGAACTATTTGAAAATGTTGAGCAAGGCAAGCAGACTGACATCCTGGTGCTGGATTTTGCAAAGGCCTTTGACAAGGTTAATCATAGCCTGCTCCTGCACAAGCTTCATCATTATGGGCATCCAAGTAAAGCTCAACAAATGGATAGACTTCCTCAGCAACAGAAGACAGGCGGTTGTTGTCAACGGTGTCAGATCCACCAGCATTGATGTTTGTTCGGGTGTGCCCCAAGGATCAGTCCTTGGACCATGCCTGTTCCTTGCGTACATCAGTGATTTACCAGACAAGTTGGCATCACCAGCCCATCTCTTTGCGGATGGCACAGCAGTGTACAGAGTGGTAGCAGCTCCCCAGGACCATGAACAGCTACAGCATGACCTCCATCAGCTTGCTGAGTGGGAGAAGAGCTGGGACATGGCATTCCATCCTGGCAAATGCACCACCTTACCTGTCACCAGGAAAAGGCACATGCAGGAAAGCCGGTATGAACTTCATGGCCACCAGCTTGAAACTGTTGACTCCGTGAAATATCTAGGAGTAACCATCTCAAAGGATCTCAGCTGGAGAAAACACATTCAATCCATTTGCTCAAAGGCCAACAAGATCCTGGGTTTTCTTTTAGAAGGAATCTGAAAATTAGCTCCCAGCCCATCAGGGAAAAAGCCTACATGTCCTTCGTACGTCCCATACTGGAATATGCTTCCACAGTGTGGGACCCTCACCAGCAGCAGAACATTGATAAGCTTGAGACAGTACAGCGACGAGCAGCAAGGTTTGTGAAGAGACGATTCAGAAACACATCAAGCGTCTCAGCTATGATTGATCAGCTGAAGTGGCCATCCCTTCAACATCGCCGAGAAACAGCAAGACTAGCAATGCTGTTCAAATTGCAGAAAGATCTGGTGTCAATGAAGAGGCTTAAAGAGAAACTCACTCCGGCACCTGAACGCCAGCGTCGCGCCCACACCAAACAGCTGACCCTCATCTTCTGCAAGACAAAGTACCGGCAGGCCAGCTTCCTACCCCGAACCATCAAAGCATGGAATGACCTCTCCCATCAGGCTGTTGAGGCAGACTCTGGACACCTTTGTATCTAGGGCATCTGTTTCTCAATAACCATACTACACTCCCCCCCCCCCCTCCCCTCCCCTTCAGTAGCTTAGGTGACTCCTGTCCGATTCGGCATCATGTTGGGGTTTTGTTGAACGGTCCTTGACTGGCTGGGTCACGTAGAATAGAGTGGTGGTGACTATCTTATATTCAAACTCGCCCCCCCCCCCCCCCCCCCCCCCCCCCCCCTTTTCTCTCTCTCTCTTCTTATTTATAGATTAGGGCCGAAGTATTCTGCGTATATTTTCCATAAATCCCCCTCAATTTACAGTGACAGAATAATCAGCAATTGATTGTGGTGGCTTGAAGGAAAGAGAAGAGAACATGCAGTTGAGCATGATTGGTTGTACCAGTTTGTGTTTGTGCAGAGGGGATGTTCCTGGCAACGCTGGCTGGGTTTTCTGTGGTGGGAGGGTTTGGTATGACCATCGCCATGGCTAAAAGAAAGGACGCCAACATGTTTACCAAGGTAATTGGTGTGTGTTGTAGGTGTGTGTGTGTGTGTGCAATGATTTTTCTATTCATTATAATCATAATGCATCTGTGGGAAACCACACAACTAAATGAAAATGTTCTGGTTCTTCTTTGATAAAACAACCATCATCTTTTTTATTGTTTTGTTTCATCAGAACTGGGGGCGCAGAAAAACTTCAGAGAACGTTGCCGCCCGGTTGACCAGCATTGATATGGTTGGGAAAAGGGGTTGGAAATGTGGTCCGTGAAGTGGAGGCAGCCTGGCCATTAGTGTGGTGATATAACCACTAAAAAACTGAACACTGTCTGTTGGTGTGTGTCTGGCCAGGGCCTGTTTCCCAGCCATGAGGTGACCGACAGTGGAGGCAGCCTGGCACTGAGGGCGCTGGGATGGGGGACTTTCTACGCTGTGGCTGGAGTTGGCTCCCTTTCCTTTGCCGTCTGGAAAATGCTTGGAGTTCAGGATGTGAGTTTGCCTTTGTTTTGAGTTTCTTTGCTTTCACTTTTAGTTTTATGTATTTTTCGTTTGCTTTCACCATGTCTTTATGGTGTGAAATTATGCCTCAAGTTCACATATGTTTTGTTAGTTTGTTGTGCAATGATCCCAGTATTTGGAGATTGAACATGCAGGATTATGTTCTATTTAGAAGTTTGTGATGTAACCTTTTAACTCAATGGCATCGTTCCTGCATAAATATATGCGATATGTGACATCATCGTTGAGGATGTTCCGCCTAAATGTATGCGGAAGAAATGCAAAGCTGTCAGTTTGATTAATTTGCTTCAAGGGAAGTAAATATGTGGTCATTTCTAAACTCGCTTCGCTCCCTTAGACCACATTTATGCCTCATATTTTGCGTTTGTAGTGGGAAAACCAATTGCTGTAGAGTTTTTCTATATATCGTTCTTTCTGTAAAACGTGTGATCTACCGCTTCCCTATGTTTAAAATCTGAAGTAAAAGCCTGTAATCTTCTTTCTCTTTTTGCTTTGAATGTTTGTTTTGTTTGTGTGTATGGCTGGAGAGATTTGCTGAGTTTTTTTAATAATTAAAAATCGCATGATTTTTAGGTTTGCGGCTTAGTGTAATGGCTGCGATGCAAATGAGTTAAAGGTTAAAAGTGACGCTTAGATTTTTTTCCCCAGCTGGGAGAGTTTCAGGAGAAGATGGACCATGTGATTTTATGAGTCGATTTTTGTTTGTTTGTTTTCCAGCTGGGAGAGTTTCGACAGAAGATGGGTCACATGCTACCGAAGATCCCCAAGAAAGATAACCCCGGACGAGGTGACTTCAACTCCATCCGGGATCTGTTTGAATATATCATCGAGGAAGACAAGAAGAAGAAGAGCCCCAAAGAGTCCTAGTCATAAAACATATTTTCTTTTTTCACTTTTGTGATTACCAAAGGGTTAGTACGTTGCTAGCTGAGCACCCATTTCTCTGAAAATGTGCTGCTTTGAGAAAATACATGATTACTGTTTCATTAAAAAGAACAAGACGAACAATGTGTAGAGTGGCACGTGTCAAGTAAACCCGAGTTCGAACCTGGGTACAGGGGATTTTTTCCTCTCATTCTGCACTAGGCCTTAACGGTCTGAACGTGGAGTCTTTCGGATGAGACGATAAACCGAGGTCCCGTGTGCCCATGCACTTAGCATACGTTAAACCCAGTGGCAACGAAAAAGTTGTCATTTGGTCAAATCCCCCCTCCCACCCCCTTAATCAGTGACAATTTTTTTTTTTTAAATTGGGTGGCGCACCTCTGGCTGCGACACGCTCTCCAGGTGGGAGCAACCCGAATTTCACAGACGCCTCTGTGACTATAAAGTACCTAATAATAATAATAAGAGAAGTGGATAGAAAGGAGAAGAGTGGAGGTGAGGGAGGGATAACGATCAAGGAAGACCAGCTGCCAGGTTCTGCCAGTAAGCGGACAATGTATAGAGCAACAACATCTGTGATCTGTCCTATTTTAGCACTGCTCTGATTTTCATTTTGGGTAAATACTGTGTCATTGTGTTGTGATCCTACTTTACCAAATGGCTTTGATCACTGGTTAGAAGCCTGAAGCTTGGGCCAGTAGTAAGTTGAGAGAGAGAGCTGTACACTAAATGATGTTTGCAGGAACCAATAGTCCAACGTCATTGAACAGCTCTCTTTTGTGAACACTATCAGTATCACTCTCAAAACAGGAACCACTTGCTCTAGCAGTTGCTGCCTAAGAAATGTGTTGGCTTCTGAGCACCGTCTCCAATGCCAGCTGTACAGACATCCTCTTAGTCCAGTGGGGATGTTTCCAGATAATTCCTGAGAGGCATCTCTACTTTAAACAGAGTAAAGAAACTCAATGGAGAGCCGGACAACAGGGTTTTCTGCTAACAAGGCATTTCCACTTTAAACAAATTCCCACCCAGGCGTCCAGAACAGCAGTCACCTCCTCTGCTATCTATGTCATTGTTTGACATGGCTGACTGGTGCACACACGGGCAAGACTCCTGCTCAAATTAAAGACGAGTAAAAAATGATTTAAAGATTTTGGAGATCTGTACTTTTCATCTCGGAGATAATGATGGTCAGAACTGTGAGGGTTTCCACTGTCATGATGAGATTTTAAAACAGGCTTTCAAACAGTGACACACACTGCTCTGATAGACATTATCTGCAGTGTGTGTGTGAATGCCTGTGATAAAGAATAATACATTCTTGTTAACCCCTTCACTGCTAGAGAAAAACTGAGAAATTACTGATTTTCTTCATATAAAGTAAAAAAGAGACCTGCCAGACTCCATCTGAGAAAATGGTCCAGAGATACATCTTTCCTGTCTTGTATAAACGAAAAACCATCATTCTAGGGCTACGACATCAAAGTTATGGCATCATCAATGACATCATCTGCTGTTCGTCAACACAGCAGTGAAGAGGTTAACAGTAAGCGCTTTACCATAACACTGAAACAGGCTGCAGCGTCACTGGAACATACAACAAACAAACAAGCACACAACAAGCGTGAAGTGACGTTATTTTATTCACAAGAGACACAACAAAACAACATTTAAAGAACGAATAAGGTGTCTGTAATTTGTAAATACAGTACTCCCCGTTTATAGTAAACTCGGTTATAAGAAATTTCGGTTATAGTAAAGGAAAGCACTGGTTCCTGGCCAAAGGTCTACTGTTTTATTACTAAATAGACCTCGGATAGTAGCAACTCGGTTATAATAAAAAACCTGCTATAGTAAAGTTACTTTTGGTTCCCCACAGGACTGGCTTCTGGTTACAATTAAAAAAAACCTGAAATTGTCCTCTTGGTGACCTTTGTAAATACGTCACCAATGTATGCTTCACAGTCTCACCACTCCCTCACCCATAATAACAACTGGGTTATAATTAAAACTTAAAAAATCCTATAGTAAAGTCATGTGTTACAATGAAAAATGTGTCCTCTTCCTGACCTTTGTAAATACGTCATCAATGTATACGTCACAGTCTCACTACTCCCTCTACCCACCTTCATCAACGAAATTGAAAGGCACTCAAAAACATGTTTCTTTCCCCTCATTACTTAGTAGAAAAAAATTAATCTGAAAAAATATATATACAGCCGATATAAGAAACTCGCTTATAAGAAAACTCGCTTACAATGAAGCAAAAAAAAATTCCCTGCCGAACTTCTTTTTTCTTATCTATGATCAAAACTGGGATATAAGAAACTCGCTTATAAGAAAACTTGGTTATAAGCAAGCAAATTTTTTCTCCCATCTGCAATATAATCCCAACTTGGATATACAAAAATTATGTCATACAAGCGAGTTGGTTTGCAGTTCATTTTCTTATAAGCGAGTTCTGTTTACTTATAGGCGAATTACCATTGACAACATTTTTGTTAAAGACCCACCAGATCACGTGTCAAAATCACGGGTTCCACGTGTTTTCCTTATAGCTGGTACAAAATCTTGTTTTGACCAGGTTTGACTCCCATACAAATGTCCCCAAATTGAAAACGAAACATTTTAAAGAGCAGCCTCAATTTGAAGTTGGGGGAATTTGTATGTGGGTCACAGCTACCCAGAAAAAACAATGGATTTAATCATGTTGGGTCAGTGTGTCTTTAAAAATTAGTTGGACCTGAACTGAAAGGATGTTCCGAGAAAATTGAAGTCGTTCCAAAAAGGGAAAGTTTACCTCATACCAGTTGTGTCACAGACAGTCTAAACAGTACAGGCACTTGATTACAAGACTAATTGAGTTGTTTTTGTTCCTTTATTCCATACTTTCCTTCAGTATTCTGTGCAAAATAAATGTTGAGCAGAAGAAACAAATATGAGTACTTTTGTGTTGGTGGTAGAGAGACTGTCCATCCTTACATTTTCAGCAGCAATGGCAGAGAGGAAAAGGCAATTCATTTCTAGATAAATACAAATAACTGAATATGTGGACGAACATCCACATAAACAAAAGCAAACGATCGATGAAAAGCTGCATGGGTGGACAGTAAATGGTAATAATTCAGTACAAGAAAGGTGAAGGGGTACGCATTTGATAACAGTAAAAAGACAAAAAAAGGCTTCTTAGTTAAGTTGTTGTAGGCACCTTTAAATCTTCTTCTTAGTAGACTATTTTGATTTTATGATGCAAGACATGCATCAAATTAGGAAAAAGGATTTTCTCTTCGTTTTCTTTTCTTTTCTTTTTTCCCTTTTCAATTTGTTTATAAGGGGAAAAACTTCAAAATGTTTTCTTATATTTGAGTTTCGGATATAAGAAAACTTGGATATGGTAATAAGCAAAACATCATCTCCCTTCGATTTTCTTATAACCGAGATTTGCTGTATTTTGATTTTATGATGTAAAACATGAGTCATAGGTCGCAAGTTTCCTTATTGTCCATTGGCATTGTACAAACGCAAATACAAAATTGTCTTCCACTGTGTA
Source organism: Phymorhynchus buccinoides (assembly GCA_017654935.2). Taxonomy (NCBI): domain Eukaryota; kingdom Metazoa; phylum Mollusca; class Gastropoda; order Neogastropoda; family Raphitomidae; genus Phymorhynchus; species Phymorhynchus buccinoides. Next base: position 58,908,917 of record CM065690.1, on the reverse strand, counting down.
AAGTAAGTTATACATCCAAATTAGAATATTGATTAAAAACAAGAAACAGAAATTTACATTTAAACAAATATGTTACTCTCACACCACACCCACTCATTCATCTGCTCTCCGCTATCTTGCTCGCTCATCATGCAACTCACACCACGTCTGCCTTCATTTTTGTTTTTAGTTTTCTGTTCAGTTCTTTTTTTCCTCCCTTTGTTTTGCATTTTTTCCTTTTTTTTCATGCACCAATTTATGTAAAAGCATTTTTGTCTTCGTTTTATGTTTCTGTTTGTCTTTTATTTTATTTTTTTCTATTTTTATTTTATTTTTTCCCTTTTCCCCCATTCAACTCGGTTATAAGAAAAAAAATCAAAATGTTTTCTTTTATCCGAGTTTCGGATATAAGAAAACAAAAAAATTATCTCCCTTCAATATTCTTATAACTGGGTTTTGCTGTAGCATCATGAAAATGCGATATTTTATTGCAGGCATGATAATCTATTATCAGGCATAATGTCTAGGCATAATGTCCAGTAGGCAAAATGTCCGGTGAGCATGGTGACCATAGGAATAATGTCCGTAGGCGAAATGTCCGGTTACGGTGCGTGTGTGTGTGTGCGTGCACGCACGTGCGTGTGCATGTATGAATAGATTTAAAGGCAATTCTGGAAGTTAGAGGTTGTACACTATATGCTTTTACAGCTAGCTTTGTTTTGTGCACAGGGAAATATATCGTGTATAAACCCAATCACCTTTTTGAACCTCAAACCATATGAGGAAGGGGTAGGATGGGTTTATATTCAGTATTTTACGTTAGCTTTGACTTTGAAAAACAACATCGGATAAGATAAAAAATATCATCAAAACTTTACTATATCCGAACATCGTTTATAAGAAAAACCTGTTATAGTAAAGGAAAAGCCTTGCTCCCCTGCACTTTGTTATAAGCGGCGTGTACTGTAGGATTATTTTGAAGTGCCAGAACTGTGTGGATGTTATATATCTGAACATATGAGGGAAGGTTCATTTCATGTTCACATCTGTGTACAATGTGTGCGCTTCTGAGGGAAGATTCATTTCATGTTCACATCTATGCATTTGTGTACAATGTGTGCGCTTGTGAGGGAAGGTTCAATTCATGTTCACATATATGTATCTGTGTACAATGTGTGCGCTTATGAGGGAAGATTCATTTCATGTTCACATCTGTGTATCTGTGTACGATGTGTGCGCTTATGAGGGAAGGTTCAATTTCAAGTTGAAATGTGTGTACCTATGATGAAACATGTATACCTATGATGAAACATGTGTACCTAAAATGAAACGTGTGTACCTATTGTTACATGGTGTGTGAGATGTATTAAAACTGGAATATGAGATTGGATTTGTGACATAAGTATGCAATGTTTTTCTCCATTTGTATCACTGGATTGTTGCACATTTGTAATCTCTGTTACATTGATCGACCTAGGTTCCTCCAAGATATCCTTAGTACCTATCCTCATGCAAAATTTGAGCCTTCTAGGTCAGCCCGTTCAAACGTTATCGTGTCAGGGCTCCCAGGGACCTCCATTTGGGGGTCTATGAAGCATTAGAATTCTAAAGGACCCTCTAAGAGAATGTGCAGCAGGTCCCAGGAATGCACTAGAAAAATTATTTTTAGCATTCACAATCATTGGGACCCTCTATCCCGCCTCTAGGACCCTCTATACTGTAAGTGGAGGAGTCCCTGGGACCCCTTGTTTTGCGGGACAATTGGGAGCCCTGTCGTGTTCGGATAGATTATGTAATCTCTCTCTCTCTCTTTGTGTGTGTGTGTGGAGAGAGAGAGAGAGAGAGAGAGAGAGAGAGAGAGAAAAGAAGAGTTGGGTTGGGGTAGAATGGGATGGAAGACTGACACATTATCAAGACAAACATTTTCTCTGGTTAATTATAAGAACAAAAGTAAACAAACAAAATAACAATCTGAATAGTGAAACATATGCTAGATCAATGCACCAATTAAGGGGGAAATGGAAAATTAAAATAATTAAATCATGTAAAATAAGATAAAACTGATTTCAAACCAATTTCTTCAACACAATCTAAAGCACACGTCGTTCATTCACAAATATGTCAACATTTCACATTGAATTGATCACCACATCGTCGAAATAAATCATCAATGCAGTAATGGCAGTCACTTCAAAACGAAGAGAAAGAGAAAGATAGACATAGGAGGAGGGAGTGACGGAGATGAGGAATGCTGTAGCTGACAGAGAACCAAACCAATGGTCCAAATGCAGTCGGCATGTTACCAGGAGGAAGGAGTGACGGAGATGAGGAATGCTGTAGCTGAAAGAGAACCAAACCAATGGTCCAAATGCAGTCAGCATGTTACCAGGAGGAGGGAGTGACGGAGATGAGGAATGCTGTAGCTGACAGAGAACCAAACCAATGGTCCAAATGCAGTCAGCATGTTACCAGGAGGAGGGAGTGACGGAGATGAGGAATGCTGTAGCTGACAGAGAACCAAACCAATGGTCCAAATGCAGTCAGCATGTTACCAGGAGGAGGGAGTGACGGAGATGAGGAATGCTGTAGCTGACAGAGAACCAAACCAATGGTCCAAATGCAGTCAGCATGTTACCAGGAGGAGGGAGTGACGGAGATGAGGAATGCTGTAGCTGACAGAGAACCAAACCAATGGTCCAAATGCAGTCAGCATGTTACCAGGAGGAGGGAGTGACGGAGATGAGGAATGCTGTAGCTGAAAGAGAACCAAACCAATGGTCCAAATGCAGTCAGCATGTTACCAGGAGGAGGGAGTGACGGAGATAAGGAATACTGTAGCTGACAGAGAACCAAACAAATGGTCCAAATGCAGTCAGCATGTTACCAGAAGGTAAAAGATAGACATAGGAGGAGGGAGTGACGGAGATGAGGAATGCTGTAGCTGACAGAGAACCAAACCAATGGTCCAAATGCAGTCAGCATGTTACCAGAAGGTAAAAGTTATAAAAATAAAAAAATCTATGTAAAATCAAATTCACAAAAATAACTTCTGGTTCATCCGTTACAACAGAAAAATTGAATTGAAAAGATGGATTTCTCTTCCATCCAAATTATAAAAAAAAAATCTTTGGAATTATTTTTCACCCATGTAAAGTCAACAAACTTTGGAATGGAATGATCTTCCATGTAACCTTAACAATTTTGAAGTAATGTTTATGTAAAATTTAAATTATTTTAAGGATCGGTTTTCCATTCATGTAATATTAACAGTCTTTGGATGATCTTCTATCTAAACTCAGCCATTTTTCACCAGGATGCAATTATGTGATAAAAACAAATAACATGATTATCGAATGATAAACAAAGGTAAAGAACTCTCCATTCAACATGTACATAACTCATCAACTTAACTTAGTGCATCACTATTAAAGGCACAAAGGTACAGAACTCTCCATTCAACATGTACATAACTCATCAACTTAACTTAGTGCATCACTATTAAAGGCACAAAGGTAAAGAACTCTCCATTCAACATGTACATAACTCATCAACTTAACTTAGTGCATCACTATTAAATGCACAAAGGTAAAGAACTCTCCATTCAACATGTACATAACTCGTATCAACTTAATTTAGTGCATCACTATTAAAGGCACAAAGGTAAAGAACTCTCCATTCAACATGTACATAACTCATCAACTTAACTTAGTGCATCACTATTAAAGGCACAAAGGTAAAGAACTCTCCATTCAACATGTACATAACTCGTATCAACTTAATTTAGTTCATCACTATTTCTCTTAGCCCATGCATGAATTAAATGCACAAAGGTAAAGAACTCTCCATTCAACATGTACATAACTCATCAACTTAACTTAGTGCATCACTATTAAAGGCACAAAGGTAAAGAACTCTCCATTCAACATGTACATAACTCATCAACTTAACTTAGTGCATCACTATTAAAGGCACAAAGGTAAAGAACTCTCCATTCAACATGTACATAACTCATCAACTTAATTTAGTTCATCACTATTTCTCTTAGCCCATGCATGAATTAAATGCACAAAGGAATGAACCCACAATTATCTGCAAATACATGTAATCACCAAACAGTATATCGCCGGTGAAAATTAAAAAACCTTGTATCTCGATTTTTGAGTTAGATACATAGTCAGCTTTATAATTTTCCCCGTCACCTTCCACCAAAAGCTCGTATCTTTAACGACTTTCTATCTGGGGTAAATGAGGTTGTGAAAATAGAAGAAAAACTATTCTCAAATTCAGATCTAGTTAAGGACAAAAACAGTCCAAATGCAGTCAGCATGTTACCAGAAGGTAAAAGTTATATAAAAAAAAAAATCTATGTAAAATCAAATTCATAAAAATAACTTCTGGTTCATCCGTTACAACAGAAATATTGAATTGAAAAGATGGATTTCTCTTCCATCCAAATTTAAAAAAAAAAATCTTTGGAATTATTTTTCACCCATGTAAAGTCAACAAACTTTGGAATGGAATGATCTTCCATGTCAACTTAACAATTTTGAAGTAATGTTTCATGTAAAATTTAATACGATTGCAAGAAAACGCTCAACCGTTCGCAATCACAGCTCCTCGTAGACTACCTCTTCCAATGAAAGAAATAAACCTCTGGCCTGCTAACTGATGTTATATGGTGTCAGACGTGGGATTTCTTTGTAGGGGACACCCACGAAGCATTTGAGTCTTACAAGTTTCATCTCAGAAAGCAAGAGGCGTCAGAATCAATTGAAGTGTACATTGCAGCACTCAGAAAGCTAGCAAAAACGTGCAAATTTGATCAACTGGAAGAAAGACTGATCAGGGATCAAGTCGTCGTAGGAGTGAGACAAGAAAGTCTGAGAGAAAAACTTCTAGAAGACAAAGGATTGACATTAGACAAGTGTTTGTCAATTGGAAGGGCTTATGAAAGTTCCAAACAGCAGCTACAGTCAATGTCAGGTGAAGGAGAATCATCTCAAGTGCAACGCTTGTTCAACAAGAAGAAACAAGGCGGCTACATGCACTCAAGTGCTCCCACAAAGCAAGGAGGGAGAAGAAATGAAAATTCATCAAGAAAATGCACAAGATGTGGAAAATATTCATCACACAGTAGGCAAGAATGTCCAGCAAAAGATGCTGAATGCAGAAAGTGCAACAAGAAAGGCCACTACGCAGCAATGTGCAGAACCAAGACTGAAGTCAGATACCTAGAAGATGAAGATGACAACGTACTTGGCACAGTGACTGAAGAACCGATGGTGTGTGGTGCAGTGAACTGGCATGCTGATGTTCAGGTGACTACCACAACTCATAGTCGCTCTGTGAATTTCAGAATAGACACCGGGGCAGATGTGACTGTTGTGCCTGATAGGTTCTTCAATAAGAACTCACCACTGATCCAGAAGACAGACAAAAAGCTGTTTGGGCCTGGCCAGAGCAAAATCAATGTGCTTGGCAGAGTCCGTGCAACCATGGCAGTAGCTGAAGTTTCATCAGACCAAGATCTCTATGTTGTCGTTGACTTGAAAGAGCCACTTTTAGGAAGACCTGCAATTGAGGCACTGAAATTGATCGAGAGAGTCAATGCAGTCGACAATGATCAATACAGGAAAGAATTCCCAGAGCTGTTCACAGGTCTAGGGAGAATGAAGAATGTCTACAAAATACGATTGCAAGAAAACGCTCAACCGTTCGCAATCACAGCTCCTCGTAGACTACCTCTTCCAATGAAAGAAAAAGTTCAAGAAGAACTGAAAAAACTGGAAGAGCAGGATATCATCCGTACAGTGGAGACACCCACTGACTGGTGTGCACCGATCGTGGCAGTACCGAAACCAAATGGGAAAGTGCGACTGTGCATCGACTTCACGAAACTCAACGAGAGTGTGCGTCGAGAGACCTTTCCACTGCCCACAACTGATCAACTACTAGCCCAACTGGATGGTGCCACAGTGTTCACTAAACTGGACTGTAACAGTGGATTTCACCAGATACCACTTCACCCAGACAGTCAGGAGCTAACCACCTTCATCACTCCGTTCGGGCAATACTGTTACAAACGCCTGCCGTTTGGTATCAGCTCGGGACCAGAGGTTTTTCACCGAGAGATGACTCGCATCCTTGAAGGAATACCTGGGGTCATCTGCGACATCGACGATGTCCTCGTCTTTGGAAGAAATCAGCAAGAACATGATAGCCGACTGAGAATTGTTCTGCAAAAGATGAAGGAAGCTGGGGTCACTCTCAATGAGAAATGCAAGTTCTCAATTGACTCAGTGAAGTTCCTGGGCCACATGATTTCAAAAGAAGGAATCCAGATGGATCCAGAGAAAGTGCAAGCTATCTCCAACTTCCCAAGACCTACGAACATTTCAGAATTGCGCCGGTTCCTGGGAATGGTGAACCATGTTGGAAAATTTGCACCTCATATGGCCGACACAACAAAACCATTGAGAGATCTCATGAAAAAGGAGATTGACTGGACTTGGGATGAGCCACAAGAGAAAGCCTTCCAAACAGTGAAAAAGCAGCTGAGTTCAACACCAGTGCTTGCACACTACAGTCCAGACAAGCCAACCAAAGTCTCAGTAGATGCATCGTCATATGGATTAGGTGGCGTACTACTCCAGAAGCAAGAAAATGACTGGAAGCCAGTATTCTATGCCTCAAGATCTCTCACAGCAACTGAACAAAGGTATGCGCAAGTGGAAAAAGAAGCCTTGGCAGTGACTTGGAACTGTGAAAAATTTCAAGACTACCTGCTTGGACTGTCAACATTCACAATTGAGACAGACCACAAACCACTGTTGGCACTGTTGAAAACCAAGCTGCTGGATGAACTGACTCCAAGGATTCAGAGATTCCGCATGCGCCTGATGCGATTTTCCTACGACATCGTATACACTGCAGGGAAAAACTTGATGACGGCAGACACTTTGTCAAGGGCTCCTGGGAGTGCACCTGCTGATCAGGAACACTTAATGGAAGACGAGACAAACGCTTTCGTCTGTGCAGTCATTGACAGCTTTCCCGCAAGTGATGCAAGGCTGGAAGAGATTCGACAAAAGCAATGCTCTGACCAAATCTGCAGCCAAGTCATGAACTTTTGTAAGTTAGATCACTGGCCGGAAGCAGCGAAAAAGGACGTCAATCTGCGACAATACTGGTTTGCTCGCCAAGATTTGACAGTTCAGCAAGGTCTTCTGCTGTTCCAGAGCCGTCTTGTGATTCCAGCTGAGCTGCAAGAAGAAATCTTGCAGAGACTTCATCAAGGTCATCAAGGTGTGGTCAAATGCAGAGCATTAGCCCGAAGTTGCATCTGGTGGCCAGGACTCTCAAAGAAAATTGAAGAAGTCGTCGGTGCCTGTGCAACGTGTGAGAAAGAAAGAAAACTCCCACCAGAACCTCTGCAGCCGACCAAAACTCCAGACTACCCGTGGCAGAAAGTTGCCATGGATTTGTTTGAACTGAATGGACAATCTTACCTCATAGTAGTAGACTACTACTCCCGTTGGATAGAGACTGTACACTTGAAGCAGACTACATCAGTAGCTGTCATGGAACACTGCAAATCCATCTTTGCAAGATTCGGAATTCCAGAGGTAGTCCTATCTGACAATGGTCCACAGTTCAGCTCTCGAGAATTCCTGAAATTCTCCCAGGACTACTGTTTCACTCCCCATCTTACCAGTAGTCCCTACCATCCTCAAGGAAACGATGAAGCAGAAAGGGCTGTTCAGACAATGAAAAATCTCCTGAAGAAGTCCACTGACCCTTACATTGCCCTTCTCAACTACCGTACAACTCCACTTCAACATGGCTACAGTCCGGCAGAACTGATGATGAGCCGAAAACTCAGAAACTGTGTGCCTACAATCCCGAGTCAACATATTCCCTTCAAACCAGAAGTCGAAGAATTCAAGAAGAAGGATGAACACTTCAGAAATCAGCAGAAGTACTACCATGAGCTTCGACACCGAGCAAAAGAAGTCCCACAACTAGCAAAAGGACAACCTGTGTGGGTGAAGACTCCGACAACCAAAGAAGCAGTGGTGATTGAGAACGCTTCACCTCGGTCTGTTGTTATTCAGACTGACAGAGGTACTCAACGCAGAAACCGCAATCAACTTCGCCGAAGAAGTGAGAACCAGACGTCAGCTCAAACCACAATGCCGAAAGCGTCCTCAACACTTCCGAAGCAGAAGCTGGAGACTCGCGATGAAGCAAGACATGAAGAGCCTGCTGAAGAAAGAGCAACCACAACAGTCCATCAACCAGCTGAGGGGCCAGGAAACCTACCACCTGATAACATGCCTGTTGAACAGACTGGTCGAAAGACAGTGTACACAAAGTCAGGCAGGAAGGTGCAAGCACCCCAAAGACTTGATCTTTGAGTTTGAAAGAGCTG
>CM065690.1:58875507-58898007 GCA_017654935.2 Phymorhynchus buccinoides | reverse complement strand
AGTGTGCATATTTTGCAAAAAGGAACGGAAGACCAAAGTGGATAAAGGCACAGGAAAGAAAACTGACCAACCCCTTCAGAACTGTGAAACTGTGCACAATTCAAAACTCCTTGATGCTGCCCTTATGAAGCAGGATGAGGAACTGCTGCAAAATATTCAAGGGAAGGACTTAGTGGCTATAGAGCTGAGGTATCATTGTGTTGCTTCAAAAACTACATCAATGAAGCCCGGACTACTGGATCTAACACAACAGACAGTGTTTCATGGCAACACTCGAAGGCATACAGTGTCTTCAGTGAAACAGTGATAATTGACAAACTTGTGAAGCAGGGGAGGGCATTGCGGATGATACGATTGGTGGAACTTTTTTCAGAAATTTTTCAGGAAGTAGAAAATCAAACCATTTCATTGAAAAGTTGTACACTGAAATGCAAGCTCCAGAGAGATTTTCCACAGCTTGTATTCCTTCAGTTGAAAGCAAGAAACCAAAGCGAAGTTGTCCTTTATGAAGGAGCCATAGCAGATTTTGTGTTTTCTGCATCTGAGGGAGGTGTTCATTTGGACTCAGACAGCAACGATGAGAATGCATCAAGCAGCAGCGAATGTGAGGCAGGAACGGTGCACAGTACAGGTGAGTTGGAGTACAACTACCAGTATTATGCACATTTCACACTGCTTCAGTATGAAAAGTTTTAAGTGATAGAAGTGTAAATGGAATACAAAGTACTAGTCTATTATCATTAACAGTGGTACTACACATTTTAAAGACATTTACAGTGGTTGAATCAAATAGATGACAAGCATCAAGTACACAATATGTAAACAATCACTTGAATAAAAACTAGTTAAACAAGTGAACTATTGCTGGCTTCTGATCTGTTTCTCTATAATGCCCCTCTGTCTAGTGCTCTTCGCCAGTCAAGCACTCTTCTCACCTTCAAATCTCAATACTAATTTTTCCACACAGTAGCATTTTCTGTCTCCTTCTCCTTTCCTATGTTGTTGGCTGCTGCCAGATTTGGTAAATATCTGTACATACACATGTTTCTTTTTATGTGGAGGCCTTAAGTCACGCCTATTTTATTTTTTAATATTATTTAAATGTGTGGTGTAATCACGCAGCAGCATATGGTGTAAGAGTTTGGAGTGCATTTTGTATGCTATGTGTTGTTTGTATAGGGGGTTCATGTGTTTGCTTGGGACTGTTACAGTAGGCTTTGCTTGGTTTTGTTGAACGAGATTCAGTGCGATATAAGTACCATTATTATTAAACAAATTTAGGGAAGTGAAAAACATGTGAAAGAATTAATGATTTGATGACCAGAAACAAACAATAAAGTTTTTCTTTGGCATACTGTCCAGTTTTGTGTGACTGTCAGTTGTTAGTTGTTATGTGTGTGCAATATATTTAAAAAATGTCCTATTATATTACATTTTATCATTGTGCTTCAGGAAAGGACTCCTTTTACCAGGACACAAGAGCCTTGTGCCACACCTGCATGCAGCTCAGGCATCATGTGGAGCACGCCAGCTGTCAGCCTTCAACACAACATGTCTGGCCACCTGAAGCAAGGGACATGACCCTTGACAAGGTCCGAGAGATTGTACCAATTCAGCTGTATAATGCCTTTGCCTGGATTGTTGGTGCCACATCCGAGTATGTACATGCTGAATTTGTTACTGTAGAGGATGATGAGAGAAGGAAACTTTTGAGCATATGTCAGGACATTTTGAATTTGTTTCACAGAAGGCTTTTCTTACCAAAACATTATGTATTAGGCTTGACCATACGACACGTAACTGGCTCTTCAGCAGTCATCAACATTCTTAATGGTCTAGGGCACTGCATGAGTCATTCTACAGTGGTCGAACATTACACTGCCCTTGCAGAGCAGCAACTAAATTCCTACATGCAATTCTTCGAGACCAATGTGAAAATACTATAGTTAACTCTTGTGGTCCAGTGCAAAAAAAGAAAACCACTATTCATAATTCTTGTGCTCATGTGGTGGGACTATGTTCCCTGTGGATTACTTGTTCCTGTTCTGTGGATTATGTACTTTAGTGTATGGTGAACCTGTGGAGTTTCATGATTGGGTAAGTGTGTATTCATATTGACTGAAAACGAAACAACTAACAGGCATGCTTGAAATCATGTTTTGTTGTTTTTCAACCTGTTCAATGTTTGAATTTATCTTTTTACCCTGTTTGAAAATTGGCTTTGTTTCTGTTTTAATGCAATAAATTTGTTTACATTACTCAGTTATTAGCTTACCCCTTCGGATGATGTGGTTAAGAACGTTTTGTTAAAAAATGCTGAGTAATCATTTTATTATAAGTAATTTGCATACTAGGAGTGTAAAACATGTATTTCAATGTTTTTCTACCTAGTGGTGTAAAAACAAATGAGTAATGTAGGTTAAATCAGTGTGCAATTCTGTGTTTCGATAATAGCGTTGAGCAGATAAATGGCAATTTCCTACAGTTTTTAACTAAAATTCAAGTCAAAATTCCAAATTACTCCACCCATAGCCACAATGTAACAAACTGTTTTCTTAATCTGCATCAAAAGCCCTACACAGAACACCAATTGTTTTCTCATCTCAATGGATTTGCTACAGATTAGGAAACTAGGCACTTTAGACCCCACTGGCTCTAGGCCTATAACTGATGTTATAATTTTAAGGATCGGTTTTCCATTCATGTAATATTAACAGTCTTTGGATGATCTTCTATCTAAACTCAGCGATTTTTAACCAGGATGCAATTATGTGATAAAAACAAATAACATGATTATCGAATGATAAACAAAGGTAAAGAACTCTCCATTCAACATGTACATAACTCATCAACTTAACTTAGTGCATCACTATTAAAGGCACAAAGGTAAAGAACTCTGCATTCAACATGTACATAACTCATCAACTTAACTTAGTGCATCACTATTAAATGCACAAAGGTAAAGAACTCTCCATTCAACATGTACATAACTCATCAACTTAACTTAGTGCATCACTATTAAAGGCACAAAGGTAAAGAACTCTCCATTCAACATGTACATAACTCATCAACTTAACTTAGTGCATCACTATTAAATGCACAAAGGTAAAGAACTCTCCATTCAACATGTACATAACTCATCAACTTAATTTAGTGCATCACTATTTCTCTTAGCCCATGCACAAATTAAATGCACAAAGGTAAAGAACTCTCCATTCAACATGTACATAACTCATCAACTTAATTTAGTGCATCACTATTTCTCTTAGCCCATGCACAAAGGTAAAGAACTCTCCATTCAACATGTACATAACTCATCAACTTAACTTAGTGCATCACTATTAAAGGCACAAAGGTAAAGAACTCTCCATTCAACATGTACATAACTCATCAACTTAACTTAGTGCATCACTATTAAAGGCACAAAGGTAAAGAACTCTCCATTCAACATGTACATAACTCATCAACTTAATTTAGTGCATCACTATTAAAGGCACAAAGGTAAATAACTCTCCATTCAACATGTACATAACTCGTATCAACTTAATTTAGTGCATCACTATTTCTCTTAGCCCATGCACGAATTAAATGCACAAAGGAATGAACCCACAATTATCTGCAAATACATGTAATCACCAAACAGTATATCGCAGGTGAAAATTAAAAAACCTTGTATCTCGATTTTTGAGTTAGATACATAGTCAGCTTTATAATTTTTCCCGTCACCTTCCACCAAAAGCTCGTATCTTTAACGACTTTCTATCTGGGGTAAATGAGGTTGTGAAAATAGAAGAAAAACTATTCTCAAATTCAGATCTAGTTAAGAATCTAAGCTGCTTTTAACTAAGTACATCTACATTACCATACTATAAGCTGCTGCTTTTAACTAAGTACATCTACATTACCATACTATAAGCTGCTGCTTTTAACTAAGTACATCTACATTACCATACTATAAGCTGCTGCTTTTAATTAAGTACATCTACATTACCATACTATAAGCTGCTGCTTTTAATTAAGTACATTTACATTACCATACTATAAGCTGCTGCTTTTAATTAAGTACATTTACATTACCATACTATAAGCTGCTGCTTTTAATTAAGTACATCTACATTACCATACTATAAGCTGCTGCTTTTAATTAAGTACATTTACATTACCATACTATAAGCTGCTGCTTTTAATCAAGTACATGCACATTCAGAAAAGAAAGAAAAAAAGTAACTTAGGGCACACAAACATATACGGCACATAAAACAGGGGTGAGAGGGGGTAGGGGGAATGAGGGTAAAATGATCATATTATTTAAAGTGTCGCTCCAAGACTACTCTAAACTGGGCTGAAAGACTTCTTATTGTAGCCAAGAGCCTAGCACAATTAATTATTTTCTTTTAATCGACACCGATTTCTAATAAAACGGTTGAAACTGACTTTGTCACACCTTGATTGACCCTGAATGACCTCTCACATCGGAAGCAATTAAAATACACGCCATATTTGGTAAATAAGAATGCTGGGAAATGTTCTCAAATGGCAGTCCCAAACCATGTCACGCACTGATTTACTGAGTTGGCACTGAAAGTGTGTCCTTTTAGTTATTTGATTATTTCTGTTTGTTTTGATGCAGACAACAGAAATGATAGTATGTGTGTCAGGCCCAAAATATAAGGGCGATGGTGTCTAGCAATAAGCACAGTGAGTAAGTCTGCTTCGACGACGAAATTCAGTCTAGATCTAACAAGTAAGTTTACTAAGTAATGACAGTGTCACTGTCAGCAACAGGAGGCAGGGCGTCTTCTCCTTATTTCTTTGAACAACCACCATAATCTTTTTCATGCTTCTATTGTTGTACTAAAGGGGGACTTCTGTCAGGCAGAAAGACTGCAGGCACTAGACTAGTCTATACTACTAGGAGCCGTTGTGTAGCGCAGTTGGTAAGAGTCAGTCGCCGGGAGGCGCCGTGGCTGGTTGGTTTAGAGTCGCCGCTCGTAATCCAACAGGTTTGCGGGTGCGGTGGGTTCGAACCCGGCTGGTGACGGTGTTGTATCCTTGGGAAAGATACTTTACTCCTATTTCCTGGTCCTTCGGATGAGACCTAACCGAGGTCCCGTGTGCGAACGCACGCACAAGATCTTGCGCGCACGTTAAAGCCCATTCCACTATTCGGTACAAGTAGGCCGCCGTGTGTGCCGGTGGGATGGATGACACGAATTCACATAGCGCGCATCCTGTGCGCTATTAATGGTCTGAATGAAGACCGGTGAGTGCTGGGCAGGATAAACATCCCCAACTGAAAAGGAAAGAAGAGTCGCTGGCTCGTAATCCGTCAGGTTTGCGAGTGTGTGGGTTCGAACCCAGCTGGGGTCGCAGTGGTGTGTCCTTGGGAAAGGCACTTTACTCCTATTTTCCTCACTCCACCCAGGTGTAAAATGGGTACCTGACGCCGGCCGGTCAGTTGGGGGAAAAGTCCTTCGGATGAGACTTAAAACCGAGGTCCCATGCGCGAACGCATGCACGAAGATCTTGCGCACACGTTAAAGCCCATTCCACTAATCGGTAGGAGTAGGCCATGTTGTGCCGGTGGGATGGATGACACGAACTCACATAGCATGCATCCTGTGCGCCAGTTGCAGTCTAAATGAAGGCTTTGGTCGTGGGGCAGGATAAACATCCCCACTGAATAATAATAATAAGAATCTGTTACCAATCACTCTTCTCTGCCTGGTCTGGTCTGTGGTCTATGGTCTAGTACAGCGTGTGTGATCGACATTGCTAGAAATAGTCCTGTAGACAGGGCTCCCAGGGACCCCCATTTGCCGTTTAGGGGTCTATGAAGTACTAGAATTCTAAGGGACCCTCTTAAAGAATGCAGGGGGTCCCAGGGATGCACTATAAAAATTCGTTTTAGCATTCACAATGTCATTGGGACCCTCTATCCCTAAGTACTGTTAGTGAAGGAGTCCCTGGGATCCCTTGTTTTGCGGGACGGTTGGGAGCCCTGTGTAGATACAAATAGTTTAGCACATTTGTCAATACAATGTGGTCTTGTGTTGAATATGATAAGATTAAGAAATATAGATCTAGATCCCGTTCCAAAGTCAACAATCTTCTTCTCTTTGGGGCCCACGATCATTTCGTAATTAAATAATAATTTATTATTTGTAAAACCTCAATCCATCACAAAACTGAAAGTAGTCTAATGCCTGATAATTTAAAAAAAAAAGTCTACATGGCCCATGATTATAAAGAAGCTGTCACAGCACAAAGCAAAAACTAAGTAGATCCAGTGTGTGTATGTATGTCTGTGTGTGCGCACGCATGTGTGTGTGCTTGTGTGCTTGTTTTGCTGAAATGGCTTTCCACCTGTGATGATACTGGGGGGAGGGGGGGGGGGGGGGGTGTCTTTCAAACAAATAGTTGCCCCACCTTCTGGAAGTTCTGTGCTTGTGAACTTCCTCTAATCTGTCACTCTCGTTGATTCTGCCCCCACCCCCCACCCCCCTTTTCTTATACTCATTGTCAATCTTTCTGCCTTATGGTTCATTGTCGTCCCTTTCATCTAAAAAAAATTAAATATTTCAAGGAATATCTACAACTACTGGGCTGGGCCTATTTCTATGGGGTTTTCTGCTAGTTAGTTTTGGTACTCATTGAGTATGCATTTCTCCATGTTTGAAAACTATATACGGAACATGGAGGGCAGGGTAGGGGGGGGGGGGGGGTGACAGCACAGTGTGGAGAGTTCAAACTGCAACTACTAATTGTTTATAATAGTATGCATCCTTGTACTAATACGTTATACATTTTTGCATTGTTGGACTGATAAATTAATTGATTAAGCTCATGTAATGACAAAAAGACGAACTTAACAATGTTTTGTTTTATCCATTACATACTATGGAGAACGTGTGTGCGTGTGCGCGTGCGTGCGTGCGTGCGTGTGTGTGCAGTGGCGTAGGAATATGTGGAAGGGGCGCAGGGGGTGCTGCCCCCCACCCACGGCCCAGAGGAGAGGCGGGGGGGGGGGGGGGGGGGGGGCAGACATGTCATCCTACCCCAAAAAATTCGAGCAAGCCAGTAAATGAAAAAAGAGAGAGAGAGAGAGAGAGAGAGAGAGAGAGAGAGAGAGAGAGAGAGAGAGAGAGAGAGAGAATGATATTGAATCCCAAACTCAGAGGCATTTGCATTGGCTCTTACTAGTATTGCAGCAAAAATGATTATTTGGCCTTTGGGGACCTGCCCCAGCACAAGCTGTCTAAAATCGTGCGTGTGTTTTGTGCGTGCCGTGTTTGTGTGTGTGTGTGTGTGTGTGTGTGTGTGTGTGTGTGTGCGCGTGTGCGTGTGTGTGTGCAGGGTTCCCAGTCCCGCAAAACAAGGGGTCCCATGGACTCCTTCTCTTACAGTGTAGAGGGTCCTAGAGGCAGGATAGAGGGTCCCAGTGGCATAGCGAATGCTAAAAATAATTTTTCTAGTGCATCCTTGGACCCTTGGACCCCCTGCACATTCTTTTAGAGGGTCCTGTAGAATTTTAGTGCTTCATAAACCTCCACATGGGGGTCCATGGGTGCCCTGGTGTGTGTGTGTGTGTGTGTGTGTGTGTGTGTGTGTGTGTGTGTGTGTGTGTGTGTGTGTGTGTGTGTGTGTGGTGCGTGTGTGGTGTGTGTGTGTGTGTGTGTGTGTGTGTGTGTTAGAAACCCTGTTATATTCTTAAATTATAAGTATATTCATGTGTTTTTTTCTAAGTGCACTTACAAACCTAAATGATACTGAGTTTATCAATGAACTGAGTACTAATGAGGCTTCTACCTTTTGATTATGTTTCATTGCAGGTGTAGTCTAGGACCCCACCGTATGCTTATGTAAACAGAAACCGTTCCACTTGATGAGCGCATGCAAGTCAGCATCGACAGTGGACGCCCATAGTCAGCGAGTGTTGGATTTTTGGTTTGTTCAATTGAATCATTATTCAGTGCATGCTAATTGGATATTATTATGAACAATATGCGTACATTAGATAATATAACATTACTTTGAAGACACTAATTAGTTTATGTAGTATATACTTGAAACTGGTATCAGAGTTGACATCAGCCTGAAGATTGGGCCAATAATGAACTGAAATTCAAAGTTGTCAAATATTAAATTTATTACAATAATGCAACACTATTTTACGGCTTAGTCTTTCGTTAATTACTGTGACTTAGTGAAGACAATTTTACTGACTCGGGTGTTGCAGCCTTGAGGTTAGTTGGTTTTGGGGGACAATTTCCAGTGCTATTTTTTATAAAGTGTTTATGGCTGAAAAAGCGGGGATCTCCCCTTGGACCATCTTTCCAGGACTGTACTTGTCAATGTCAATAAAAACGAGTCTGAAGCGTCTCTCTCTCTCTCTCTCTCTCTCTCTCTCTCTCTCTCTCTCTCTCTGTATTTGTGCCATTGTCAATAAAACAATGTCTGAAGCGTCTCTCCCCCCCCCCCCCTCTCTCTCTCTCTCTCTCTCTCTGAGCGAGTGCGCGCGTTCATGTGTGTATACATATGCTGCAATCTGTTGGGAATGAAAAGCTACCTCGGAAGCCAGGCCAATCAGGGCAGTAGCAGTCGAACAAGTTCAGCGCGGGACAGAGGGAAGAGTGAGAGTGAGGGTGTGAGTGGGAATAAAGGTGTGAGCGACAGGAGCTTGAGATCAAATGGCTCTAAGAAACCATAGGCCAGGCGCGACCTCCCTAATCAGTGGACATTTCTTAACTATAATGTTGAAGGGTTATTCAGCAAATTAAAAGATGTTTCTTTCATTAATTACGTTAATAAATTCGATTTTGTTTGTCTTACAGAAACTTTTCTCGATTCTTCTTTCGACTATGATAATGTTTTTGTAGACTACTTAAAATTTCACGCGCCTGCTAAAAAGCTGTCCTATTTCGGAAGGCGTTCGGGTGGTGTGCTGTTGCTTGTGAGAAAGAGTTTGGAAAAGTGGGTGAAAGAAGCGCGCTTGGATTGTAATAACGTTGTTGCTTTGAAAATAAATAAAATTGTTTTTGGATCGGATAGAGATGTCATTTTGTTAGCATGCTATGTTGCTCCTGAAGGAGCCCCTATTTACTCTAATGAATTAATCAAAGATGGCGTTTTGTTGCTTGAAGAAAACCTGCTACAACAGTTTGATAAAGATGAAGTTTATTTTGTTGTCACAGGCGATATGAATGCCAGAACGGGACAGAATCAAGTGGAAAGTGAAGAGATGTTGATGTATGAGTGGGATGAAGAGAGTGGGTGTGTGGATGGTGAGAATAATTACTGTGTGCGTCACTCTAAGGATGATTGTGTAAATAACTTTGGCAAAACGCTTTTGGATTTTTGTTATATGTTTGATTTGACTATTGTAAATGGCTTTTGTGAGAGTGACAAAAACGGTGAATGTACTTTTGTGTCTCCCAATGGTTCTAGCGTCATTGACTACTTTCTTGTTCCTTTTAATATGTTGTCACATTGTGATTTGAATGTCGGAGATAGTATTTTTTCTTGGCACCTACCTGTCGAACTAACGTGGAAAACTAGCTATGGTGGTCTCAATAACAGTCAACCAAAGCAAGTAGCTGAAAAAAGAATTGTTTGGTCGGAAGAAAATTTAGAGGTTTACAAACAAGAGCTTGATAGTGAAGATTTTCAAAATAGTTTGCAGAAAGCTTTTGGATTGTTAGAGCATAGCGTTAATGATAGTTTAGGTCAGTTTACTAGTGCTTTATGCTCAGCTGCCGCATGCATGGTGAGGACAGTAGGGAAAGGTAAGAAAGCAAACGATTATTTCGATGATGAATGCGAACGAAAGAAAAAAGAAGTAAAAAGATTGTTAAAAAGGTATCAGCGTTGTAAAACAATGAAAGACAAGATTACAAAAAGAATAGAATACGCTGCTTCTCGTAAAGAATATGTTGATATGAGAAAACTGAAAGAAAGGGAGTTTGAGGAAAAAAGATTAAAGAAACTAATGGAGTCGGTCAATGATTCAAAGACTTTATGGTCCGTAATAAGTTCCCTAAATAGAAAAGCATTTGTTTATAACACTATTCCATTACAGCAGTGGCACGACCATTTCTTTAGTGTGTTCAACGACTTAGACAATGATGTAGGGCATGAAGTAGATGATTCACTAGAAGACCAACAGGAGTTTGTTCCCTTGTTTATAACACTATTCCATTACAGCAGTGGCACGACCATTTCTTTAGTGTGTTCAACGACTTAGACAATGATGTAGGGCATGAAGTAGATGATTCACTAGAAGACCAACAGGAGTTTGTTCCCTTGTTTATAACACTATTCCATTACAGCAGTGGCACGACCATTTCTTTAGTGTGTTCAACGACTTAGACAATGATGTAGGGCATGAAGTAGATGATTCACTAGAAGACCAACAGGAGTTTGTTCCCTTGTTTATAACACTATTCCATTACAGCAGTGGCACGACCATTTCTTTGGTGTGTTCAACGACTTAGACAATGATGTAGGGCATGAAGTAGATGATTCACTAGAAGACCAACAGGAGTTTGTTCCCTTGTTTAATGATCCTATTTCCAAAGAAGAAGTTTTAGCAGGTATTAAACATTTGAAAACAGGTAAGAGTGCAGGTCCAGACAAGATAGTTGGAGAAATGCTAAAACACGGTAATGCAGTTGTGATCAAATTTATTGTACAACTATTTAATAACATTTTTGATAATGGAATATTTCCCTTAGAATGGGCTAAATCGATCATCATCCCACTTCACAAAAAAGGAGACAACACTAACCCTGATAATTATCGTGGAATCTCATTAACAAGTATATTAAGTAAAGTATACACTCATATTCTAAATAAGAGACTAACTGTATGGGCGGATAACGAAGAAAAAATAATCGAACAGCAAGCAGGATTCAGATCAAACTACAGCACGATAGACCATATATTCACACTTTACTCACTTGTAGAAAAATATTTGTTTAATAATATGAAATTATACGTGGCTTTTGTCGATTTTCGAAAAGCCTTCGACTCAGTAAATAGAAACGCTTTGTGGCATGTATTACGTAACTCTAATGTAAATGGTAAAATGTATAAGGCTCTAAGAGGTGTTTACAGTTCAGTTCTTGCTTGTGTGCGTGCGAATGGGATGTATTCAGATTGTTTTGAGTGTTTTAATGGTGTCAAGCAAGGTTGTTTATTAAGCCCACAATTGTTTTCGTTCTTTATTAATGAACTAGCTGTTGAAATGTCCAAAAAGGGAAAACACGGTGTACAAATTATTCCAGGAGCAATAGAGATATTCTTAATGCTTTTTGCAGACGACATTGTACTTCTATCTAATACTGTAAAACCAGCTTAATGCCTTGAAGGAAGAAGCTGACCGCTTAGGTCTAAAAATTAATTTACAAAAGACGAATATAATAGTATTTAGAAAAGGCGGGCATTTATCTAGACACGAAAAATGGTTTTATGGAAATGAGGAAGTTGCAGTAATTAATACATATAAATACCTAGGAATGATATTTTCTACTAAACTAAGCTTAAATTACATTACGCATGGGAAGAATCTTGTAGGAAAGGTAAAAGAGGTGTAATTTCGATATTAAAATCACTGAAAAGACTTAATTGCATTGATTGTTCTATTTTTTGGAAATTGTTCGATTCACAGATAGAACCCATTTTGACATATGGATCCGAAGTATGGGGATTATTCACTAATTCATGTGTTGAAAAAGTTCATACGTATGCCATCAAACGTTTTCTACAGGTCCCGATTCACTCGTCCAATACATTTTTATATGGAGAAACGGGTAGATACCCTATGTACATTAGAACATTCGTTAAGTGTATAAAATATTGGCTAAAATTACTGAGGCTTCCTCAAACGCGTTTATGTAGACAGACTTACGATATGATGCTTCTTCAGTTAGATAACTTAAACAGAGAAAATTGGGCATTCAGGATTAAAAAAGTTCTTTTCGTTCACGGCTTTGGTATTGTTTGGGTGTCTCAAGGGGTTGGAAATGAGCATCAATTTATATCGGAATTTAAGGATAGATTGATTTGCTCTTTTAAACAGAATTGGCACGCTGACATGGAAAGCAATGACAAATATCGATGGTTTTATTCATTTAAAAATATTTTTCAATGTGAAATTTATTTGAAGGTTATAACTGATAAATGGCAACGAGCTAACTATGCCAGATTTAGGCTACGTGCTCTCGGTTTTAATGCCAACAGACGATGGTTTCAGTTTGAGACATCTACTGAAAGCCCGTGTTTTTTGTGTGGAGCAAACATAGAGGACGAAAAGCATTTTCTTTTTCAATGTCAAGCCTTTAGTGACATCAGAGAAAAAAACGTGTTTTTTAAGTCGGAAATGGCAAAGAGAAACGATGTTTCTGCTGTTCTATCGTCCGACGACGAAAACACGGTTAAATATTTGGCTAAATTTATTACGGAAGCCCTAGCTAAGAATAAGACATAACATAATACATCAACAGTCGGTTGTTTGAATCCATGTCTTGCTATTCCATGTCTGTCGTGTGATGGAATGCTTATGTATATTACTTGACTAGTGTGGATGGTCGCGAGCTAACTTCTTTTATGTCATTATATGTTTTGTTTAATTATAATGATTCCCTTTTTCCTTTTCTTTTGCTCAAGGATCTAATGGCAAACGGATTATTTTTATTTGAATGTATTGCTTTTTGTTGTTGTTTTCCTTATGTTTTGATATGATTTACTGTTCTGCTTAATGAAACAGTTACCATCCCCCCTTGTCAATAGACCCCTCCCGGTGGTAATGATAATAAACAAGTGTCAGTGTCAGTCTCTCTCTCTCTCTCTCTCTCTCTCTCTCTCTCTCTCTCTCTCTCTCTTTGTGCCTACTGTAATACGTAGAAAAACGTTTTGAAATGAATAAGCAAGTATTTTCAAATTTTCATAGCTTCAAGTATTCTTCGATGGTGCATGTCTATCTGTCCCTGGTTCTCTGCCAGCTTGTGCGCGCACACACACATACAACACACCACATAATTATCACGTAGATTATGTGTAGATATGTGTGCGTGCATGCACATTTGTGCATAGATATGTATTCATATGTATGTTCGTGTGTTGGCGTATACGTGCATGTTTGTACAAATTAATAGCATTTACACATTGCTTACTCTCTCGCCTACAGACACTGTTTGCTTTAGCGTTTTCCTTTAACATCTTTCTTTCACTCGTTTTCAAAGGACCATCAATAGAAACATTAATGACATTGCAGGGAATGAAAAGGCCGTCTCCACATTTCAGTTGAATAGAAACAGGACTGAACAAAAGACCCTCAAACCATCACAAAGGAAGACTGAGGGACAGAAACATGTAGAACTGATGTGGAGAGAGAGAGAGAGAGGGGGAGAGGGGGGGGGGGGGGGAGGGGCAAGGATTGGAGAGATAATAATAATAATAATAATGAGTTTTTCTAGCGCTTAATCTTAAAGAAGTCCTAAACGCTTACAATGCATGATAAATGAATAAACCAGCAAGTAACAGCAATAAATGAGCGTAAAAACGTGTTTTACACACACACGCACGCGCACGCGCACACACACAACACACGCGCGCGTGCGCACTCACGCGCAGGCACACACGCACACATACACACTCAAACGCGCGCGCGCGCGTGCACACACGCACAAATGTTCCCACGTGTGCGAAATGGGAGAGACAGACAGACTGATGAGACCGATTTAAAAATAATCTGTTATTATAAATATATACAAGGGCATATGTGTGCGTGTTGGAAGGGGGGAGGAGCGGGAGGGGCAAGGTTTGTGTGTACTGTCGTATTGGTGCGGGCGAGCGAGGGCTTGTGCGTATATATCGTTTTGCATTCTGTATTTCCGTGTGTGTGTATGTGCGTGTGTGTGTGTGTGCGTGCGCGCGTGCGCACGCAATCAAACGAGATTAAAATCATGCACACACTCAAACCTTTATGGTTGTGACATACAACGTAACGAAACAAATAACTTTATTTTAATCATATATTTTAATCAGAGAGAGAGAGAGAGAGAGAGAGAGAGAGAGAGAGAGAGAGAGAGAGAGAGAGAGAGAGAGAGAGACAGAGAGACAGACAGACAGACATGCAGGCAGGCAGGCAGGCAAACATGCTGGCAGTGAGACAGACAGAGGCAGAGAGAAATATGAGCACACATGCGTGCGTACAAACAATGAGAGAGTAATAGAGAATGATAAAAGTGATTATAGTGTGCGTGTGTGTGTGTGTGTGTGTGTGTGTGTCGGAGGTGGTGGTGGTGAGTATGAATGAATAATAGCGTACAATAATGTATTATCAATGACACAAAAACACACCCGTGCATGTGTGTTTGTAGATACATTTGAGAGTGTGTATATTGGTGCTTGCATGTTAGATGTGTGTGCCTGCATGTGTCTGTTCGCGTGTTTGTGTCTGAGCACGCAGGGTTGTGTACGCGCGTGGTGTGAAAGAGAGAGTGTACAAGTGTGTTTTTCGCTTGTGTGTAAGTGAGCATGCATGTTTATAAGTATGTGTGTGTGTCTATCGGTATGCATGTAGGCTATATGTGTGCATGAGCGCGCACGTGCACGCGTGTGCGTATGTATGCGCACGCGCACGCGCGCTCGCGTGCTTGTGTGTTCATGCACTCATGCCTGACTGCATCGTGTGAATATGTGTGCTTGAGTTCATGTGGATGTCTGTATGTGTGTGTGTCTGCGCGTGCGCGTGCGTACGTGTATGTGTGTATACGTGCCTGTGCATGTGGGAAAGAGAGAGAGAGGTGAGGGGAGAGAGAGCATGTGGTTGTGTATTTTTCTCTCCAGTAAGCTGTGTTTGCTTTAGCCTTTATAGCTTGTGCTTTTAAAAAATAATGTTTTTACTGTGGTCGTTTGATGACTTAGAAAAATAAATTGAATGAACATACTTTTACACTTGAGTGTTGAAAGGAAATAAAAGAATGAACAAAAGAAACCGTAACCAGCACGATGAAAGAACGAGGGATAGAGAAAGGAGGGATGTGGAAGGCTGGGGAGTGAGGGGGAGAGAGAGAGAGAGAGAGAGAGAGAGAGAGAGAGAGAGAGAGAGAGAGAGAGAGAGACGCAAGACTCAAGATAGTACATAGCCCGCGGCCATCGTAAGTATAAGTCGGGGAGTGCATAGCCCATCATGATTGGGCATGCGAACATAAACACATACATGTGCACATGTGGAAGAGGAAATAATGAGCATGACATAAAGCCACAAATCAACATTCCATATAAAATAAGTATTTTTCATGAAGTGGCAGATTCTCTTGAATTCTCTTATCTTGAATGACTTATACAAAAATATAGAGAAATTACGCACATCTTCATCTCACTGACTGAATCCAGAGAGAGAGACAGAGAGAGAGAGAGAGAGGGGGGAAGGAGGGAGGGAGGGAGGGAGAGAGAGAGAGAACGAACGAACGAATATTTCTTAATGTTGGAAAAGAATAAGCACACAATACACTTGTTTACATCTCGCCAACCACAAGAAGAAAATGTTAGAAGGAAAAACAAACAGATCAATGCACGAATGACAAATATTTGTAAATACCAATTATCCACACAGCCACACACATACACACAGACATACACACAAAAACTACACATACACACTCATACACATACACACACGCACGACACGCACGCACACACACACACACACACACACACACACACACACACACACACACACACACGCACACGCGCGCACACGCACACGCGCACACACACACACACACACACACACACACACACTGTACCAAATATGTATCGTGAAAGAGGGGTAAAACAAAAATCTAAACAAAATCTAGATGCAACACACACACAAAGAAGAACAACATTATTTACAAGCATCAAAACATGAATTCCACGGCTCGTAAAGACATGGACTTCGAAGGTGCACGTACATGTGCACTTGCAACGCACACACACACAGACACACTCACATGCACGCACGCACGCAGACACACACGCACGCACGCACACACACACACACACACACACACACACACACACACACACTCACACACACACTCTCTCTCTCTCTTCTCCAACACACACACACACACGCACGCACACACGTACACATGAGAGAGAGAGAGGGGGGGGGGGGGGAGAGAGAGAGAGAGAGGAAAAGGGGGGGATAAAATGTGACCAAATGACAACTTTTTCGTTGCCACTGGGCTTAACGTGTGCTAAGTGCATGGGCACACGGGACCTCGGTTTATTGTCTCATCCGAAAGACTCTACGTTTAGACCGTAAGGCCTAGTGCAAAGTGAGAGGAAAAATCCCTTGTACCCAGGTTCGAACTCGGGTTTACTTGGGCATTTGGGGCCAGGGGGGTATGTTCTGGCCCAGGCAAGAATAAACCCTGGGGTATATTCTGGCCTAGGCTACTTCATACCCGGGTATATTCTGGCCTAGACCATTTTATACCCGGGTATAACTCGGACGAGGTATATTCTGGCCTGTTACACAGGGCTTGTATTCGCTGTAGAATACAGACCCTGGGGGTGCTTTTCTATGGGGGTTGCTTTTCGCCGTAACACCGGCCATGGCCAGGGCCAGCCGGGCCGCTTGCTACGTCCGTGCATTTAGAAGCATCATTCCGTCTCGACCATGACTACCCAACAGAATTTTTTATGTGTTTGAAACCCAAGTTCAAGAGCTATTTGACCAAATGAAAACAAAGGGTTTTTTTCTTGAATGATTATTGCATTTCTTCTTCTTCTTCTTCTTCTTCTTCTTCATCTGCTTCTTCTTCTTCTTTTTTTAAAACTTCTTCTTTCTCTTCTTCCTCGTCCTCCCCCCCCCCCCCCCCCCCCCCCCCCCTTCTGCTTCTGCTTCTGCTTCTTCTTGCAGTCATGTCCATGATAATCGAATTGGAGAAAATATTGTGTTAAGAGTATGTGGGGTGAGCTTAGTCTTTTGTGGAAGAACATGGCTCAAACTAGGGGACATAATTATGCGCTAGCTCTAGTGCTGCAGCCAATGGGATTGGTTGGCCTTTGGGGACTTTCCTCGATGCCAGCTGTCCTCCATTTGTTTTGGCTGAGAGCGTGGGGATGTACCTAAAGAAAGGCATCACCACTATAAACAGCCCACCGGAATCGCATCTGACTGACTGCTATCTTTGAAGTCATTAATGAACAATTTGCAACTTTTATTCTTGTTGATTGATTTGCATTTTTTTAGATAATGAGATATATGTACGAATCTTCTTTTCCCCCCCCCCCCCCCCCCCCCCCCCCCCCCCCCCCCCCCCCCCCCCCCCCCCCCCCCCCCCCCCCCCCCCCCCCCCTCTTTTTTCTTCCTCGTCTTTCTTTCCCCGAGGAAAGAACAATGCAATAATAAAAGTAATAAAAGCCATGATGATGTTTGAAGGATTTTTAAAGTATTAATGTGACTTTTTCTGATATAAATGTCGTTATTTTTGGCCTCACCGTTCCCTATATTCCCTGACTTTGTCATAGGCCTACTATCGCCAGGTGTGATTTAAAACTCTCCCCATATCCCTGGCAGGCTACACAGTGCACGCCCTCATTCTAGCTCCTTTCAATTTTCCACAGAGAGCTATTTGTTTCAAGTTATTTCCTTTAACAGAGGCAAATATTCTTATCATTGACTGTGGTTAGGGATAGGAAAAGACCTTTCAACTGGTATGCCACCATAAAACAATGTAAGCCTAATGGATAAAACACTTTAAATTAGTTTATGCTGGTGACGAGTGTTAACAAAAAATGAACTGAAAGGAGCTGAGAAAAGCTACTGTGGCAAAATGCGGATGACAAGGGATGATACAAGAGCTTACAGGGCCTTATTTCGCATTATATATCCTATCGGTTTTTAACTTATTACTTCGTTCTCGTTATTAAGCCTATTTGTGTGTGTGTGTGTGTGTGTGTGTGTGTGTGTGTGTGTGTGTGTGTGTGTGTGTGTGTGTGTGTGTGTGTGTGTGTGTGTTTTCTTTGAAGTCATTAATGAACAATTTGCAACTTTTATTCTTGTTGATTGATTTGCATTTTTTTAGATAATGAGATATATGTACGAATCTTCTTTTCCCTATTTTCCCCCCCCCCCCCCCCCCCCTCTTTTTTCTTCCTCGTCTTTCTTTCCCCCTCCCTTTAATTACATGATACACTTTATTTGCCAATTTTCGTCTTTCTCTTTAAACATCGACTTCACCCTAACCCTTATCACTATACCTAAACACAACGCTGATTTCTTACTTCTTATTTGAGCCTTGTCTGATGGTGTTTTTGCACTCCCACATTTACACATCTTTACTCATCAATTTAACATCCAATGATCCTGTACCCCAGGCTTTAGATTACACACTTCTCAACCGTCTTATCTTCCGATCAGGTACCGAGCAGAGCTTCGCCCTGACATACAAAATAAAACCAGATTTACTCGTCTGCAGATCCTTCTCTGCTTCCATCCATTATCCAACGTACACAATCATGCATTGCTGACATTAAATCATGGATGACTAACAACAAGCTCCAACTGAACAATGGTAAAACAGAAATGATTTTCATTGTACCCAAGAAACTCTTGTCAGCAAACTCTGTCCCCACTTCCATCCAGTTAGAAAACTCTCTTATCCACTGTATGCCCCATGGCCGACTTCTACCACTGTACGCAATCTTGGCGTCACACTTGATCAGACTCTCTCCTTCCAAAACCAGATTTCCTCTGTCTGTCGTGCTTGTTACTTAGAACTTCGGCGCATTGGATCTGTAAGACATCTTCTTTCCGAGGAAGCTACCAAAACTCTCATCTCTGCCTTCGTACTCTCCAGACTAGATTACTGTAATTCCCTTCTTGCTGGCTGCCCACAAACTGTTCTCGCTAAACTTTAAAAAAATTCAAAACAATGCTGCTCGCCTTGTACTGAGGTGCTCCAAATTCTCTCATTCTACCCCTATGCTTGAATCTCTTCACTGGCTTCCTGTTGGAAAGCGTATCGACTACAAGCTCTCTCTGCTCTGTTACAAGTCCCTGAATGGTCTTGCTCCTTCTTATCTCACTGATCTCCTGAACCTTTACACACCTCTTAGACAGTTACGCTCCTCTTCTGACACTTCTCTCCTCCAGATCCCTCGTTACCGCACCAGGACTCTCGGTGAACGTTCCTTCTCTTTTCAGGCCTCCTCTACTTGGAACAAACTCCCTCTTCCTCTCCGTTCTGCCAACTCCCTTTCTTCATTTAAGTCTTCCCTCAAAACCACTCTCTTCAAATCGTAGCCAGCTCTGTTCCTTTGGAAAGTAATTTTTGTCCCTTCTCTGTGTGTGTTTGTGTGCAGTGTGTGGTTCGTGCGGGCGTGTGTGTGTTGTGTGTGTGTGTGTGTGTGTGTGTGTGTGTGTGTGTTGTTTGTGTGTGCGCGCGTGCGTGTGTGTGTGTATGCGAGGAAATTTTTGACATTCTCATATTTTCTACTGCTTTTGTTGTTGTTGTTGTTGTTGTTGTTGTTTTTTTTTTTTTTGGGGGGGGGGGGGGGGAGTATTCATTTATTTGTTTGTTATTGTAAGCGCTTAGGGCTTGTTTAAGATTAAGCGCATATAAATGCTATTATTATTATTATTATTATTATTATAATGTTTTAGTCACAGAGCCAGCGTGAGTAAAGTTTTCCTCCGAGGGCGCCACTACGTCCTTCCATCAACAGCTCCCCAGAACATCCCGGGATATTGTGTTCCCCATGACTTTAACCTGAATGCATCAAGGGCATAGACTGGATTGAAAAAATAAAATTGATGAGAGCAGGACTGCAATATGACAGAATTTGAGACAAGGTGGGTTTTTGTGTGTGTGTGTGTTCAGAGGCAGTGTATCCGGATCTCTCTGTGATCATGACAGGGTATTCTAGGAATTTTTCATAATCATAGTCTAGCCCTAGAACCTGCAATGTTGCTAATGAAATTAGAGCAACTCTCTCAGAATCCCATCCGTCAAATTGATGAAGCTCGACTATGTGGTTTCAGTCTTCCCATAGCACTCTCACTCTATGTAGTAGTGGGTCCAGGACCGAAAAAAGTCACGGTGTTCCTGTGAATGTAGCATTTTTAGCCTTGAAAAATGTCCCAACACATTGCTTATTGGATCGTACAGGATACAGTTTCTTTTAAAAAAAGAACATTTCTATTGTGGTGCATTCATGCGTTAATTTGTTTTATATATTCACTTATTTTTGCAAAATGATTAGTAGTAGTAAGTAAAGTTTTCTTTTTGTTCTTCTTCTTTTTTTTGGAGAGTTGCATCGTGTAGCAATAATAATAATAATAATAATAATGAAATATGACCTTCAGTGAGACGGTCACATGATACAAAGTATTGTTTACTAGTCCCTTTCTCTACACCACTTCCACTTCTCTGTGAAAACCAACTCCATTTAATTCAGTAATTCGAATCCATCTGAAAAGATTGTGACAATTTAATCACACTTTCTTCAAATATCAATAAGTACAGTGAAACCCGCTTTATTTCAAATCGGTTATTTTCAATTTCGAGATAATTTCAAGTCATTCTAAGGTCCCGGCCAGAGGCCTTCTTTCTATCTGTTACAAAGCCCCGGATAATTTCAATTCGGTTAATTTCAATTATCGTCTGGAATGTCTGTGCTTGTAACTTCATCTAATCTGTTTATCTCTGTAACTCTGCCTTTTCCCTTGCTTTGTGTCATCGACAATCTTTCTGACTTTTGGCCCATTCTCCTTTGAGCTCCTCCGAAATATCGGAATGCGTCGGCTGAATGCAGAGAGGACACCAGTGAAAACTGAAAGACGGACACATACGTATCCATTGTGGCCTTATGGCCAAGGAACGCAGAAGAAGAAGAAACGATGCACTAAAGATGCATGTTGTAAGATTCCAGTAATAGTCTTACATTTTCTTAATAACTGAAATGATGCATTCTTTTCTATAACAACCACAATGCCTCTGTGATACTCATAGTGTTCAAAATGTTGTCCAACCTATTTTACCCCATGTATAATTTGCTTATGGAAACATGCATTCGCACAGCAGATATACAGCATGCAGACACATGTAAAGTTGGCAAGCCTATGCATTTTAATAATGATAATTGAATTTAGAAAGTGGCTTCACCTGCAAACATTATTCATTTTGAAAATTGGCTTGCAATCAAATACCAAGTAGCTTCAGTCATAAGTCAAAACATTGAAGGACATCAGCATCTCAAATAAATAAATCAATTTATTAATCGATCAATCAAGTAACTAATCAGCAAATCTAAATTATCCTTTTAAAAATATGAGAAAAACAGCAGAATGTAGAGTTTACAATATAACAAATACTATAAGGGTATGTGCACATTAATCTGCAACCTGCAGATTCTGTGCAAACCCCATTCCCACGCGGAAACTCATCTGCAAACCCACCCGCTTATTTGTTACATAAGTGAATGGGGTTTCTGTAAGGAGCTTGCGGGTTGGGGATCTAATACATGTGCACAACCCCATAGACAAGACTTTGCAAATGCAACCTACGATAATATTTTAGATACTTGGTGAGGCATAAAATGTGATCAATGAATACTTAAAATTTGAGCTAATACATGGAAAAGTGACATGCACACACACATACACACACATGACACATGTATATTAATATACACACAGTAGAGTGGCACAGTGGTAGCGCGTTCATTTCGTGTCAAGTAAACCCGAGTTCGAACCTGGGTACAGGGGATTTTTCCTCTCACTTTGCACTAGGCCTTACGTGGAGTCTTTTGGATGAGACGATAAACTGAGGTCCCATGTGCCCATGCACTTAGCACACATTAAACCCAGTGGCAACGAAAAAGTTGTCATTTGGACCAAATGTACCCCCCCACTCCTTTCCTTTTTCATCAGTCACAAAAATCTCATGCAAAAAAAATTGGGTGGCGCGCCTCTGGCTGCGACGCGCTCTCCAGGTAAGAGCAAACCTCAATTTCACAGAAACGCCTCTGTGACTGTAAGGTACCTAATACATACATAGTGACAAACACACAGACACACACACACATGTACCGTATAACATCACGAGAAGTGGATAGACGTTAAATGAAAGACACACACAAGCTGACATACATGTGCACACACAATATACATAATAAATTATATAAGGATTAAACGGTAAGGTTTTAGACGAAATAACACAGTGCAGGGGCGGATCTGAAGGGGTTTTCCAGGGTTTACCCCCCCCCCCCCCCCCCCCCTGATCTTTGCCCCAAGCACGCACCTTGTACAATGGTAAAAAGAAGAAAATAGCTCAAATTTTGCTTCAATAATCACTCAATTGTAACATTTTACGGGGGCTTTGCCCCCTGGGCTCCCACAAAGCAATTACACCACCTTACGAATCATTTGGTCCGCCCCTGCAGTGAACCAACAAAAAAACATCGTTCTACCACCCCTAGGTATTGTCTGTTTATCATATG
>CM065690.1:58846876-58875007 GCA_017654935.2 Phymorhynchus buccinoides | reverse complement strand
TTGTCAAAATATGTAGGGCCGATCGTCGCCGATCGTTGCCGATCGTCGCGGATAGCGCCGATCCTTAGTTCTTACTGACCCGGGCCCCGCCATCGTACCCTGCACCCGATCGTCGATTGTCGCCGATCGTCAGTTCTTACCGACCCAGGTGTAGAGTGTTGTTGTTGGTTGTTTTTTATACGGGGGGAGGGGGTAATGTTATATGCTTGTAGACAATATCCGTGAAAGTTACCTCGCTTGGAATCAAAATACCTCCAAAATCGGAATACGTCGGGACTGAATGCACTGGGGAGACCAGTGAAAACTGAAAATTGGACATGCATACATAGCTGACCCATTGTGGCCTTATGGCCTGGGAACACAGAAGAAGAAGGAATCCACCTACCTTCCCTTGGACTACCCACAGCTTACCAGGCCACAGACAAAACACACACCTCAGTGTACAGCACCGTACAACTGTGTAACACTGAGAGCAATATGAGCATTCATTTAGCGCTTTGCTTCCAATGAGCCCAAGGATTAAGAGGGTGCAGAGGTATTTGTGGGTAGGGAAGAGCACGTTTGGGCAAGCGTATGTGTGGTGGGTGGGTGGGTGGATGTGTGTGTGTGTGGGCGTATGCTTGCATATGAATGTGTATGTAGACGTGTGCATTGTGTATGTATATGTGTGTGTGTGAGTATGTGTGTGCCTGTATGTGTAATGAAGATGACGATGATGATAACAATGATGACGATGAACGCTGTGTTCTGATTGGCTGGTTTCAGGCCCCTGTTGCTGAAGCACTCGTACCCAACCATGGATTCCTGCATCCGAATCCGGCGGCAGTTGGTGAGGAAGGCCGTCAATCCGACCGCGTCATGTCGCACGACACACACTGCCACTGCCAGCACTGGGCAGGTAGGGACCTGCGGTTGATGTCACCTTGGCAGGGACTTGAGAAATAAAATATTTAGCATCCAGGAAGCACAAGACTGTTTAATGTTTTCTGTACGCGTGTTTGTCTGTTCGCTCCTGACTGGCAGGCTGCCCATGTTACCATGTTACAACATTGTAACGGGGGGACCTAGGAGGCTGACCAGTTCTGCCATGCTGCATAGGTACTTAGGATATCTAGGGCCATGCTTAACATGAACAACATTGTACTACGGAGGGACCGTAGGAGGCCTGAACATTCTGCATGGGCACCTAGGGTACTTAGGAAGATCATCCAGGCCACTCACAAAGTTAAGCGCCACTGACATAACATTGTCGCCACGGAGGGACGCTAGGAGGCTGAACCATTCTGCATTGTGCATCTGCTATGTAACTTACCACAGCCGATATCTTTAAGCAAGGCCAAGTCATTGAAAACTGCTTATAGTAAACAGTCGTTGGTCAAAGGTCAAGGCCATTGGAGCATAACATGTGCCACGCAGCTGGTGACGCTCTAGTTAGTTTCATTAGTGGTTTTGTTAGCAACACCAGTGTTGTCATTGTCTTCATTGTCATTCGTCATCTTCGTAACATCTCACTGTCCCAGGATGAAGGAAGCTGTAGTGTGACCTCCACCGTCACCTCCACCACCCAGTCACATGACAGGACCAACGCCGCCACCTCCGGCCAGTGGAGGGGGGAAGGGGAGGGAGAGGGGGGAGGAGGGGCTTCACACTTCTACCCTCACCACCCAGCTCCCAGCTGTGAGAGAGAGAGAGGTAGAGTTCTTGGTTGGGTTTTTTTTGTGTGTGTTGTCAATAGTGAAATTCCCCCATCGAGGGCCTTTATTTAAATGGCTTTTATCATTGAATGACACTTGACCCGAGTTTGGGTCAATAGTAAAGTGGGTGTGAGAGCTGCGTGGAAAACAGCAGACCCCCGCTGGTTGCAGTACAAAAAGACAGTGCATAAAGTCTCGTTTTCATCGTCTTGGAGTACCAGTGTGTACCAGTGAGTACCAATGTGTACCAGTGAGTACCAGTGAGTACCAGTGTGTACCAGTGAGTACCAGTGAGTACCAATGTGTACCAGTGAGTACCAGTGAGTACCAATGTGTACCAGTGAGTACCAGTGAGTACCAATGTGTACCAGTGAGTACCAGTGAGTACCAATGTGTACCAGTGAGTACCAGTGAGTACCAATGTGTACCAGTGAGTACCAGTGAGTACCAATGTGTACCAGTGAGTACCAGTGAGTACCAATGTGTACCAGTGAGTACCAGTGAGTACCAATGTGTACCAGTGAGTACCAGTGAGTACCAGTGAGTACCAGTGAGTACCAGTGTGTACCAGTGAGTACCAGTGTGTACCAGTGAGTATCAGTGTGTACCAGTGAGTATCAGTGTGTACCAGTGAGTACCAGTGTGTACCAGTGAGTACCAATGTGTACCAGTGAGTACCAGTGAGTACCAGTGTGTACCAGTGAGTACCAGTGAGTACCAGTGTGTACCAGTGAGTACCAGTGTGTACCAGTGTGTACCAGTGAGTACCAGTGTGTACCAGTGAGTACCAGTGTGTACCAGTGAGTATCAGTGTGTACCAGTGAGTACCAGTGTGTACCAGTGAGTAGCAGTGTGTACCAGTGAGTACCAGTGTGTACCAGTGAGTAGCAGTGAGTACCAGTGAGTAGTACCAGTGAGTACCAGTGTGTACCAGTGAGTACCAGTGTGTACCAGTGAGTACCAGTGTGTACCAGTGAGTACCAGTGTGTACCAGTGAGTACCAGTGTGTACCAGTGTGTACCCAGTGAGTACCAGTGTGTACCAGTGAGTACCAGTGAGTACCAGTGAGTACCAGTGTGTACCAGTGAGTACCAATGTGTACCAGTGTGTACCAGTGAGTACCAGTGTTTGTACCAGTGAGTACCAGTGTGTACCAGTGAGTATCAGTGTGTACCAGTGAGTACCAGTGTGTACCAGTGAGTACCAGTGTGTACCGGTGAGTACCATTGTCTACCAGTGAGTACCAGTGAGTATCAGTGTGTACCAGTGAGTACCAGTGTGTACCAGTGAGTATCAGTGTGTACCAGTGAGTATCAGTGTGTACCAGTGAGTACCGGTGAGTACCAATGTGTACCAGTGAGTACCAGTGAGTACCAGTGTGTACCAGTGAGTATCAGTGTGTACCAGTGAGTACCAGTGTGTACCAGTGAGTACCAGTGTGTACCAGTGAGTACCAGTGTGTACCAGTGAGTACCAGTGTGTACCAGTGAGTATCAGTGTGTACCAGTGAGTACCAGTGTGTACCAGTGAGTACCAGTGTGTACCAGTGAGTACCAGTGTGTACCAGTGAGTACCAGTGTGTACCAGTGAGTACCAGTGTGTACCAGTGAGTACCAGTGTGTACCAGTGAGTACCAGTGTGTACCAGTGAGTACCAATGTGTACCAGTGAGTACCAGTGTGTACCAGTGAGTACCAGTGAGTACCGGTGAGTACCAGTGAGTAGCAGTGAGTACCAGTGAGTAGCAGTGAGTACCAGTGAGTAGCAGTGAGTACCAGTGAGTAGCAGTGAGTACCAGTGAGTAGCAGTGAGTACCAGTGAGTAGCAGTGAGTACCAGTGAGTAGCAGTGAGTACCAGTGAGTAGCAGTGAGTACCAGTGAGTAGCAGTGAGTACCAGTGAGTAGCAGTGAGTACCAGTGAGTAGCAGTGAGTACCAGTGAGTAGCAGTGAGTACCAGTGAGTACCAATGTGTACCAGTGAGTACCAGTGAGTACCAGTGAGTACCAGTGAGTACCAGTGAGTACCAATGTGTACCAGTGAGTAGCAGTGTGTACCAGTGAGTAGCAGTGTGTACCAGTGAGTAGCAGTGTGTACCAGTGAGTACCAGTGAGTACCAATGTGTACCAGTGAGTACCAGTGAGTACCGGTGAGTACCAGTGAGTAGCAGTGTGTACCAGTGAGTAGCAGTGTGTACCAGTGAGTAGCAGTGTGTACCAGTATGTACCAGTGAGTACCAATGTGTACCAGTGAGTACCAGTGAGTACCAATGTGTACCAGTGAGTACCAGTGTGTACCAGTGAGTATCAGTGTGTACCAGTGAGTAGCAGTGTGTACCAGTGAGTATCAGTGTGTACCAGTGAGTATCAGTGTGTACCAGTGATTACCAGTGTGTACCGGTGAGTACCAGTTTGAAGGAATGGTTATAGTCTGAACAACACAGTGTGTGAACATGGGGTATCAGTATGTGTGCAGACTGTTGACAGATTAAAGGAATGGTTATAGTCTGAACAACACAGTGTGTGAACATGGGGTATCAGTATGTGTGCAGACTGTTGACAGTTTAAAGGAATGGTTATAGTCTGAACAACACAGTGTGTGAACATGGGGTATCAGTATGTGTGCAGACTGTTGACAGTTTAAAGGAATGGTTATAGTCTGAACAACACAGTGTGTGAACATGGGGTATCAGTATGTGTGCAGACTGTTGACAGTTTGAAGGAATGGTGAGTGAAAGCAAAACCTTTTTTTCTTCTGTCAGAAATTAGTTGTCATGTGGCTGTGAAATGTCGTTGTTTATGTAACTCTGGTTGTAATGCAATAGAAACACCCGAAGGTGCTGATGGGACCCAGAGATGCACCAGCCACGCCTGCACGTGTAAAAGAAGATTTTCTATTTGAAACTTGTTTTTGTAATGCACAATAAAGATTTTGATTTTGAAAGTGCATTGAGCTGCGTATGGTCGAATTACTCCTTGACATTTTTTATCCTTTCCCCATGGAGCACAGTATTATCTCCGTAATCTAATTACTAGCATAACACTGTTGCAATGGAGGAAGAGCGAAAAATAAGAATGTGTATTTGAACCATGAGCAACATGTGTCACTGTTATCTGCTATCATTTGTTAGTATTTGTATGACATGGGTTTGCTGTGTATTTCTGTTTCTCAGGGGTTGAGGGAGGGGGCAGGACGTCGATGAACGTGGAGTACGGGGACGAGGTGGATGGAGCCTCTCCTCTGGTGCAGGTCAACATGGCCACTGACAGCACGCACGGATCGCAGCAGTCTGCCGTGCAGGTAGAACACTGTGTTAATGTGACAGGCCTCCACCCTGTGACATAGGAGGTACAGCGTGCCTGAACAATTCAACACCATGTTAATGTGTCAGGCCTCCACCCTGTAACATAGGAGGTACAGCGCACACAAGGTAGAACGATTCAACACCATGTTAATGTGTCAGGCCTCCACCCTGTAACATAGGAGGTACAGCGCACACAAGGTAGAACGATTCAACACCATGTTAATGTGTCAGGCCTCCGCCCTGTAACATAGGAGGTACAGTGCACAGGTAGAACGATTCAACACCATGTTAATGTGTCAGGCCTCCACCCTGTAACATAGGAGGTACAGCGCACACAAGGTAGAACAATTCAACACCATGTTAATGTGTCAGGCCTCCACCCTGTAACATAGGAGGTACAGCGCACACAAGGTAGAACAATTCAACACCATGTTAATGTGTCAGGCCTCCACCCTGTAACATAGGAGGTACAGCGCACACAAGGTAGAACGATTCAACACCATGTTAATGTGTCAGGCCTCCGCCCTGTAACATAGGTACAGTGCACAGGTAGAACGATTCAACACCATGTTAATGTGTCAGGCCTCCGCCCTGTAACATAGGAGGTACAGCGCACACAAGGTAGAACGATTCAACACCATGTTAATGTGTCAGGCCTCCACCCTGTAACATAGGAGGTACAGCGCACACAAGGTAGAACGATTCAACACCATGTTAATGTGTCAGGCCTCCACCCTGTAACATAGGAGGTACAGTGCACAGGTAGAACGATTCAACACCATGTTAATGTGTCAGGCCTCCACCCTGTAACATAGGAGGTACAGCGCACACAAGGTAGAACGATTCAACACCATGTTAATGTGTCAGGCCTCCACCCTGTAACATAGGAGGTACAGTGCACAGGTAGAATGATTCAACACCATGTTAATGTGTCAGGCCTCCGCCCTATGACATAGGAGGTACAGTGCACAGGTAGAACGATTCAACACCATGTTAATGTGTCAGGCCTCCACCCTGTAACATAGGAGGTACAGCGCACACAAGGTAGAACAATTCAACACCATGTTAATGTGTCAGGCCTCCGCCCTGTAACATAGGAGGTACAGTGCACAGGTAGAATGATTCAACACCATGTTAATGTGTCAGGCCTCCGCCCTGTAACATAGGAGGTACAGTGCACAGGTAGAACGATTCAACACCATGTTAATGTGTCAGGCCTCCACCCTGTAACATAGGAGGTACAGCGCACACAAGGTAGAACGATTCAACACCATGTTAATGTGTCAGACCTCCGCCCTGTAACATAGGAGGTACAGCGCACACAAGGTAGAACAATTCAACACCATGTTAATGTGTCAGGCCTCCGCCCTGTAACATAGGAGGTACAGTGCACAGGTAGAACGATTCAACACCATGTTAATGTGTCAGGCCTCCGCCCTGTAACATAGGAGGTACAGTGCACAGGTAGAACGATTCAACACCATGTTAATGTGTCAGGCCTCCGCCCTGTAACATAGGAGGTACAGTGCACAGGTAGAACGATTCAACACCATGTTAATGTGTCAGGCCTCCACCCTGTAACATAGGAGGTACAGCGCACACAAGGTAGAACAATTCAACACCATGTTAATGTGTCAGGCCTCCACCCTGTAACATAGGAGGTACAGCGCAACACCATGTTAATGTGTCAGGCCTCCGCCCACAAGGTAGAACAATTCAACACCATGTTAATGTGTCAGGCCTCCACCCTGTAACATAGGAGGTACAGCGCACACAAGGTAGAACAATTCAACACCATGTTAATGTGTCAGGCCTCCACCCTGTAACATAGGAGGTACAGCGCACACAAGGTAGAACAATTCAACACCATGTTAATGTGTCAGGCCTCCACCCTGTAACATAGGAGGTACAGCGCACACAAGGTAGAACAATTCAACACCATGTTAATGTGTCAGGCCTCCACCCTGTAACATAGGAGGTACAGCGCACACAAGGTAGAACGATTCAACACCATGTTAATGTGTCAGGCCTCCGCCCTGTAACATAGGAGGTACAGTGCACAGGTAGAACGATTCAACACCATGTTAATGTGTCAGGCCTCCGCCCTATGACATAGGAGGTACAGTGCACAGTTAGAACGATTCAACACCATGTTAATGTGTCAGGCCTCCGCCCTGTTCACATAGGAGGTACAGTGCACAGGTAGAACGCTTCAACACCATGTTAATGTGTCAGGCCTCCGCCCTGTAACATAGGAGGTACAGCGCACACAAGGTAGAACGATTCAACACCATGTTAATGTGTCAGGCCTCCGCCCTTATGACATAGGAGGTACAGTGCACAGGTAGAACGATTCAACACCATGTTAATGTGTCAGGCCTCCACCCTGTAACATAGGAGGTACAGCGCATAGGTAGAACGATTCAACACCATGTTAATGTGTCAGGCCTCCACCCTGTAACATAGGAGGTACAGTGCAACAGGTAGAACGATTCAACACCATGTTAATGTGTCAGGCCTCCACCCTGTAACATAGGAGGTACAGTGCACAGGTAGAACGATTCAACACCATGTTAATGTGTCAGGCCTCCGCCCTGTAACATAGGAGGTACAGTGCACAGGTAGAATGATTCAACACCATGTTAATGTGTCAGGCCTCCGCCCTATGACATAGGAGGTACAGTGCACAGGTAGAACGATTCAACACCATGTTAATGTGTCAGGCCTCCGCCCTATGACATAGGAGGTACAGCGCACACAAGGTAGAACGATTCAACACCATGTTAATGTGTCAGACCTCCGCCCTGTAACATAGGAGGTACAGTGCACAGGTAGAACGATTCAACACCATGTTAATGTGTCAGGCCTCCGCCCTGTAACATAGGAGGTACAGTGCACAGGTAGAATGATTCAACACCATGTTAATGTGTCAGGCCTCCACCCTGTAACATAGGAGGTACAGTGCACAGGTAGAACGATTCAACACCATGTTAATGTGTCAGGCCTCCACCCTGTAACATAGGAGGTACAGCGCACACAAGGTAGAACGATTCAACACCATGTTAATGTGTCAGACCTCCGCCCTGTAACATAGGAGGTACAGTGCACAGGTAGAACGATTCAACACCATGTTAATGTGTCAGGCCTCCACCCTGTAACATAGGAGGTACAGTGCACAGGTAGAACGATTCAACACCATGTTAATGTGTCAGGCCTCTGCCCTGTAACATAGGAGGTACAGCGCACACAAGGTAGAACGATTCAACACCATGTTAATGTGTCAGGCCTCCGCCCTATGACATAGGAGGTACAGTGCACAGGTAGAACGATTCAACACCATGTTAATGTGTCAGACCTCCACCCTGTAACATAGGAGGTACAGCGCACACAAGGTAGAACAATTCAACACCATGTTAATGTGTCAGGCCTCCGCCCTGTAACATAGGAGGTACAGCGCACACAAGGTAGAACAATTCAACACCATGTTAATGTGTCAGGCCTCCGCCCTATGACATAGGAGGTACAGTGCACACAAGGTGTAAACGAAAGGAACATTAATATGTTGCATTAAAGTTAAGACTGTTTCAATATATCAATCATAATTATTCCTTTTTCAACTAGGTCTTCTCTTTTCTGTAAAGCATATTACTGTCTATATACATGGCTCTTGTAACATATGCATTTGTATTGGCTAGAAAAGCTGCACAGGTAGAGACAGAGAGAGAGACAACAGTGGGGAGTCAGTTAGTCTGTTTATGGTCCTGTCAACAGCTATGGTCATCTCAGGGCTGTCATCGCGTAAAGTTCGACCACGTGTAGCGAAACACAAATCAATGAATATTAACAACGTACAAAAACCTGAAAACAACAACAACAAAATAAACAGTACAATTCACAACATGACACCTCCATCATTGCACCCTTCTAGCACATAAGTCCACACAGTGCTGGAAACGTTGAGCCACTCTACTCTATTTTATCGAATCCAGGTTATAAAAAAACAGTTAAAAAAAAGGATAACAAACACATACAAGTAAAAACAAGATATATAAAAATTGCCATAAAGGCAAATATGCACTGCAGAATGAACAACAGGTGCCCAATCAAACGCGTAAGGTCTCACGCGTGAAAGCCAATGAACAATAAAAAAAAACTAAAAAACTGGCATGTTATAAATTGTAAATGAGGATGGAGATAATGAAAGAATGTGGATGAGGGGCTACTCATAGTTTAAATCTCTCCCACCACGACAAGGTGGAAGCCAGCTGGGGAGCAACAGAGGGGAAAGAGAGATAAATGGAATGAGACTTTATGTAATGGTGTTGTGGTGGTTTTGTTTTTTTAAAAAATAGATATATCCAGAGCTTCAGATTGTTTTTAAAACTTCATGGGTCATATGACCCCTAATTACAGAAAATGATAGGTCAATTTCCAAAATAATGGGCCAATTATGTGTCGCTGTAGTATTACACTTAAGGGGATACGCGGCATACAGGTGGCACTAATTTTACCCCTAGTGGCTGAACTGTGTCATAGAAACACTACTAAAGGGTTTCAATGAATGAATGACGTACGAATAATATGACGTAAGAATGAAATGACGAATTCGTGAATGAAATGGCCTTACTCTCTGTGTGGTTTCAGTGAATGAATGACGTATGGGTAAGATGACGTAAGAATGAAATGACGAAATTGTGAATGAAATGGCCTACTCTCTCTGTGGTTTCAATGAATGAATGACGTATGGATAAGATGACGTAAGAATGAAATGACAAAATTGTGAATGAACTGACCTACTCTCTCTGTGGTTTCATGAATGAAAGACGTATGGATAAGATGACGTAAGAATTAAAATGACAAAATTGTGAATGAAATGACCTACTCTCACTGTGATTGATCGTGCTAGCATAATATAACAAAAGACTCCCAGTGGTGCAAGACATTTTATTGAAAAATATACAAGTTTATTTATATTTGTGAAAAAGTATGTCGCTAAAAAGTTTGCATTGTTAGAATAATAATGATTATTTTAAACATATTCATTCCTTAGTAACGACTAAAACCGCGTTACTAAAAGAACAAATCTCATAAAACTGTCAACAAAAAAGAAAATTAACTCTTGGCATGAGTCCCGTGCGAAAATAGGGGTGGGGTTGAAAAAGTGTATGGGGTTCAGTAACAAGCACGGAGACATACTGTTTGTTTATCTTTATTATGCAGAGTATAGATTATTTCATCATATAGTTAAAAAGCCAAGTGTCCGTTCGTGTGTGTGTGTGTCTGGTCGTGTGTGTCTGAAACACAAAACAGCCCTTATAACTCCGCCGTTTTTCGACCAAATCGCTTCAAATTTGCTATCAGTATCATTTGCGCGGTTTGGCAAAATAATGCGCGAAACGCGTATCAGCCGGACTCTCGGCCACCGTATCTCCGGCATTTCTTCCGTGCCGATTGCCTCCGAATTTGACAGGACGATGACCGGGGCCTGTGACTATCCGTGTGCCAAACCGGAAGCGAATAGGTTCAGAAACGCGCGCACTAGACGCCGCTTCACATTTTCACGAATAACTCCGCCGTTTCTTAACCGAATAGCCTCAAATTTGCTGTCAGGCTTGCTATGGCCCGGACAATGCCTAGTCAGCAAATGTGAAGATAATCGGGAGAGCGCGTCACTCTCAGAAGCAGTGCCAACAGGAAACAGGGGGCCTTATAACTCCGCCGTTTCTTAACCCGAATCGCTTCAAATTTGCTGTTCTCAGCGTTACCAGTACTTGGCATTACCATTACTAGGCGTTTAACAGTACGGTGCATTGCCAGTACTAGGTGTTGCGCTAGTCTGTTATTAAAAAACTAGAATTATTTCATCGTTGAGTTTTTTTTTACAGGCATTTGAACAATAACATTTAGGGAAATTTTTGTCAGTACAACAACAATTTTCCAAAATTTCCTATTGACTAAATTGAATTATTTTAAAACTTTGACATAGATTCTAATACGAAATAGGTTGTAGTATTAGGCAAATTCTATTGAAAGTTGTAAGTCACTTTAGTGTATGAAATAAATCCAGTTATCAGTAGACCTGATTTTACTC
Organism: Phymorhynchus buccinoides; assembly: GCA_017654935.2. Classification (NCBI taxonomy): domain Eukaryota; kingdom Metazoa; phylum Mollusca; class Gastropoda; order Neogastropoda; family Raphitomidae; genus Phymorhynchus; species Phymorhynchus buccinoides. The sequence continues at coordinate 58,863,921 of CM065690.1, read as the reverse complement.
AAAAATTTCCCAACATTTGGACCATGAATTACAAGAAAAGTAGCACGGTGACCCCATTTCCCCCCCCAGTTTTGACCTTAGGAGTATGTGTAGATTCTATGACAAAAATCTTAATCATTTGTCATTGTGCGAAGTAAATGGCGCGTATCCCCTTAAAATGATTGCAGAATCCCACGGAGTCAGATGACCCCTGGTTGCACAAAATGAGTGGTCAAATCACCATCAATATGGGTTCAATGACTCGGGCCCGCTGACAATCTGAAGCTCTGTATATGTGATTTATATGTCCTTTGATTTCTGTCAAACATTTACTCCCCTATGTTGTTTGACAGGCGCCCGAGGAGGACAGTGTGCTGGTGCAGTATGACTGACCACTCCCCCCTATGACTCTGACCACTCCCCCCTATGACTGACCACTCCCCCCTATGACTGACCACTCCCCCCTATGACTCTGACCACTCCCCCCTATGACTGACCACTCCCCCCTATGACTGACCACTTCGCCCTATGACTGACCACTCCCCCCCCTATGACTGACCACTCCCCCTATGACTCTGACCACTCCCCCCTATGACTGACCACTTCGCCCTATGACTCTGACCACTCCCTCCTATGAATCTGACCCCTCCCCCCCAGGACTGACCAACATTTGACCTATGACTCTGATCCACTCACCCCTATGACTGACCACTCCCCCCTATGACTGACCCACTCCCCCCTATGACTGACCACTCCACCCTATGACTGACCACTCCCCCTATGACTGACCACTCCCCCTATGGACTCTGACCACTCCCCCCTATGACTGGACCACTTCGCCCTATGACTCTGACCACTCCCCCTATGACTGACCACTCCCCCTATGACTCTGACCACTCCCCCCTATGACTGACCACTCCCCCTATGACTCTGACCACTCCCCCCTATGACTGACCACTCCCCCTATGACTCTGACCACTCCCCCCTATGACTGACCACTTCGCCCTATGACTCTGACCACTCCCCCTATGACTGACCACTCCCCCTATGACTGACCACTCCCCCTATGACTCTGACCACTCCCCCCTATGACTGACCACTCCCCCCTATGACTCTGACCACTCCCCCCTATGACTGACCACTTCGCCCTATGACTGACCACTCCCCACTATGACTGACCATTTCGCCCTATGACTGACCAATGACTGACCACTTCGCCCTATGACTGACCACTCCCCCTATAACTCACTGACCACTTCACCCACAACTCTGACCAAATACCTCATGGACTGACCCCCCCCCCATGACTGACCCCCCCTATGACTGACCACTCCCCCTATGACTCTGACCACTCCCCCCTATGACTGACCACTCCCCCTATGACTCTGACCACTCCCCCCTATGACTGACCACTCCCCCCTATGACTGACCACTCCCCCTATGTTGTTTGACAGGCACCAGAGGAGGACAGTGTGCTGGTGCAGTATGACTGACCACTCCCCCTATGACTGACCACTCCCCCTATGACTGACCACTCCCCCTATGACTGACCACTCCCCCTATGACTGACCAAATCCCCAAGGGACTGACCACTCCCCCATGACTGACCACTCCACCACTATGAATGACCACTCACCCATATGGACTTTCTGACCCCCCACCCCTAGACTCTGACCACTCCCCCCATGATGCTGACCACTCCACCTATGTTGTTGACAGGCACCAGAGGACAGTGTGCTGGTGCAGTCTGACTGACACCCCCCCCCTATGACTGACCAACCTACCACCACCTGCTATGACTCAGAATCACCCCCATATGACTGACCACAACCTCCCACCTATGACTGACCACTACCACCCCTATGATACATGGTCTTGGAAAGACCACCAGAGGAGGACAGTGTAGACTGAAGTGCGTATACGATCTGACCACTCTTCACCCTGATGACTCTGGACCACTCCCCCTCTGTTTGACAACGGCACCAGGAGCGAGGAAGTGTGCTGGTGCAGTTAGGACTGACACTCCCCTGATGATGCCCCGACCAACTGCCCCCTATGTTTTTGACAGGACTACCAGAGCGAGGACAGTGTGTGCTGTGCAGTTATGACTAGATGACCCACTCCGCCCGTATGACTGTAGCCAACTCCACCTATGTTGTCTGACAAGGCACCATGAGGAAGACAGATGTGCATGTTGCAGATATGGACTCTCGACCACTTCGCCGTGACGAGTACGAGTGGAGTTGTCCGACGACCACCGCACCGTCGCAAAGACGTCGGACGCGTACAGCCTTTCTACACCCACCAAACGGACTCGCACCTAAGGTGGGTTCGCAGCAACAAACCCTCAAACACCATGGCAGCTTGGCCATGATTAAGTAATCCCAGGACCAACCATTAAAGCAATAATATACAAAAACATTTAAAAGTGAAGAAATTGCTCAAGACGTCATTTCCACTAAAAGTGATTCGGGAACAAGTGTGTGTGTCCTCTGTGTTGTGAACATGGTGCTTACCGTCTTACATCGGCGCCTTCGTCGAAGTGCATCTGACGGTTTAGTGGGATACTTTTATTTTGATCTGAATGGCATCGCTGCGCCGTATACGCAGATCAGGTTTTTGAGAAACATTGCAGCAGTTAACCTCCATTCCCCACCCTTCATATATTGTTGTCCTCACCACACATGTCATGCACCATCCCCCCCCAGCTTAACCTTTGCGTGCAAGGATGCGAGATTGTCAATGCCCATAGTCCCTAATGCCTCAGCCTTAACTCTTTCTATACTAACCTGTGCACTGTCTCGCTCGACAGGGCCTATCGCGCACAAGTCATCGTTACTAGTAAGGGACCTCCATTATCGCATGCTGTGTGAACTTTAAAAATTCATAGATCGTCACATAGGTTAAACAGTCGCCACTGCCAGAAGTTGCTTCAAAGTAGCTATGAGGCGCTACTACTACGTTCATTCATTGATTCTCGACACTCTGACGTGGATAGGTTGTAGGACTCTACTTTCGGGACTCTTAGACTCTATGTAATCATGGTAGGGGGGATTAGCCTTGTATTTTTGCTCTTATGAGTATGCTATGTGGATTGACAAACATGCATTTTTCATATTAAAGAATATCAGAAATCAAAAAAACTAAAACAGTCCGGTATGCTTTTGGAAAAACTGTTGCACGGGTCGTTAGTCCTTTTATATATGTGCACATATGCAAAAATTTCACGTTTGTATCTGTTACCATTCATTTAAGAAAAATATTTGTGTGTTACACTATGCAAACTCGGCTAGTTAGACCAACGCGTTGCACGGCGGAAGGAAGCAACTGAGCCAGCATCCTGAGCATGAGGTTAACCTTTGCTTCAAGGACAGAGATGTGTTGGTACTTTGCAGTGTCCAATGTCATTCTCAGCTACTTAGCCAACCTGATTTGTACCGTTCAAGGTCACCAGACGAACTGTCATTGCGCTCCGCCACCCCCTGTTCAACCATTTATTCTTCAAGAGAATTCCCTAACTCTCTAAATGGGAGGTCATGCCCACGTAATGTCATTAGAGCACCACTCAGCACCTTAACCTTCATGCTTTCTACATTCAGCGATCACCGAGAGTCGTCCATCGCCAGTTGTTTATTGTTCATGTCTCGCCTTTAACCTTTGCCTTGCCTCAAGGAGAAGGATGTATCCAACATGCCATCACAGCCTCAACCTCCTGCTTCAAGGAAGAGATGTCATGCCCGTAGTCAATGCTCTCAGCCCTTAACCTTTGCCTCAAGGAGAGATGTTCATGCCAGTGTCAGGAACATCAGCCTTAACCTTTGCTTGCTAAGGAGAGATTGTCATGCCAGTTGTCATGCATCAGCATTAAACCTTGCTTCCAGGAGAGTGATATGCCAGTGTCATGCCCTCAGCCTTAACCTTTGTCTTCACGGAAGAGGTGTTATGCCAGTGTCATGCCCTCAGCCTTTTAAGCTTTGCTTCATAGGAGAGATGTCATGCCACGTGTCATGCCTCAGCCTTAACCTTGCTTCAAGGAGAGATGTCATGCAGTTGTCATTTGCCTCGCAGCCTTAAACACTTTGCTGCACGAGGAGAGATGTTTCATGGCCCAGTGTCATTGGCCTCAGACTTAAAGACCCACAGAGCCGGGCTGGATTAAGTCCCTTGTTTTTTTCTGGGGGCGCGTAACATGTGGCCCACATTAGAGCCTCGTATCTGATCGAGGCTGCTCTATTAAATTGATGTCTCGTTTTTCGTGAATGAGGAAATTTGTATGGGAGGCAAACTTGGTCAAAATAAGATTTCTTAACCAGCGAATAAGAGGAGAATAACAACACGTGTGAAAAACCGTGAGTTTGACACATGACGTACCCCGAAGCTCGGTGTCTTTAAGCTGTCGCTTCAAGGAGAGAGAGCGTCATGCACCCTCAGACCTAAGCTTTGTTCAGGGAGACGAGAGATGTCATGCTCCGCTCAGCCTGATATAAGCTCTTGTCTTCAAGGAGAGACTGGTCATGAATCACCCTTAAGCTTTGCTTAAAGGCAAGAGATTCAGGCTCCAGCTCTTAAGCTTGTTGCTCAAGGAGAAGATGTTGGTCCCCATGCCTCAGCCTTAAGGCTTTGCTTCAGGGAGGAGATGTGCATAAGCCCATGTCTGGCACTCAAGCATTTAAGACTTTGGCTTCACAAAAGAGAGATAGGCTCACAAATTCTTTAATTAATAGCATTTTCGCTGCGCCTCTGATGCCTGATGCGGCGGACTAGGAAATGGGCCGGCGTCCTTGAACCCCTAGCTCCACTGGTTGATGCCATGATTTTCTTAGGAGAGCGAGCCATGTGTGCCTGCTGATGCGTATATCACAATACGGCTGACATCAATGTGGTCTGGCCAGGATCAGTGGGAATGGGCCACTTGCTCCTTGGACCCCTGTCCCTCGGTGTTTATCCGATGATTTCCTTAGACAGGCAGCCACTTGCTGCGATGGTTATCATCGGCTCTGTCATCATGTCTGCCAATGGACTGTAGGAGGAGACACTCACCATCGGGCGGCCTTGGACCCCATGTCCATGGTGCTTTACGATGATTTCATATAGAATGCTTATCAGCCATGTTGCTGCGATGGCTTATCATTCGGCTGTCATCATGTATGCCAGGACTAGGGGCAAGGGATGTCCTTGGACCGCCTGCCCTGGTGTTCCATGATTTCTGATAGAATGCAGCCCATGTTCGTTCTTGCGATGGTTATTCTATGGCTGTCATCAGCGTCTGACCCCAAGTCGGACCTAGGGGGACTAAATGGGCGAGGTCCTTGCGACCCCACTGTCCTGGTGTTCTATGATTTATTAGAACTAGAAGCAGCCATGTGCTATCCTCGCCAGTGATGGTTATCATGGCTGTATCATGTCTGCGCAGGACGTTGTGGTGGTTGCAGAAGGCGAGGAGCGATGTGGAATTCTGGGCCCTGAACAGCGAGACGGGAAGGCACTCTGACGCTTGAATGTGGGATTTGTCGCCGGATGAGGTGTCTCTCCTTAACCTGCTGTCTAATGAGTTCATCAAGTTAATTTAGCTCTTTGGTTTTCACCATATTTAAGTTCACACTAGCCCAATGAAAAGTACCGGTAACGCACTAGTACAAGTACCGGGCAACCACAAGTACCGGTAATGCTGGGAGTATGGTTTTGCCGGAGTCTGCGAAATATTTATATTATACTTTGTCTTCTCCCTCCTCTTGTTTCTCTCATACCAGTGCCTACTCCCCCCCCCCCCCCCCCTGAAGTCACTGTTGACAAAACATTGATGTACAAAGTGCAATAGTGATTCACTGTTGACAAAAAATTGCAAGTACAAAGTGCAAGTAGGATAACTGTTGCAAACATTGATAGTACAAAGTTCAGTAGTGTTCACTGTTGACAACTAACATTGATAGTACAAAGTGCAATAGTGATTCACTGTTGAACAAAACATTGATAGTACAAAGGCAATAGTGAATTTCCTGTATGACACAACACATTGAATAAGTACAAAGTGCAGTAAGTGCATTCACATGTTGACAAAACATTGATAGTCAAGAGCTGCGTCATGCTGATTCACTAGCTTGACAAAACATTGATAATACACAGAGCAATTAGTAGAATAAATTGTTGACAAAACATTGATAGTACACAAAGTGCGAACAGTTTTAGTGATTCACTGTTGACAAAACATTTGATAGTACACAGTTGCAATAGTGATCACTGTTGACAAAAAAATTGATGTAGTACAAAGTGCAGTAGTGATCACTGTTGACAAAACATTGTAGTACCAAAGTGCCAAGTAGTGAGTCACTACGCTTGACAAAACATTGATAGTACAACGCTGCAAATAGTTTGATTACCTCGTGGAAAAAAACATTGATAGTACCCCCCCCCCTCCCCCCCAAGTGCATTAGTGATTCACTCGTTGAACAAATACAATGATAGTACAAAGTGACTAAATAGGGATTCACTCGGGAATTGACATAAAACATTGATAGTACAGAAGTGCAATAGTCGAATTCACTGTTGACAAAAACCCATTGATAGTACAAAAGTGCAAAGTAGTGATTCACGTTTGACAAAAACATTGATTAGTAACATAACGGGCAGTAGCGGATTCACTGATGACAAAAAAGCTTGATAATTTACACAGTGCAATAGTGATTCACTGTTGACAAAAACATTGATAGTACAAAGTGCCAGTAGTGATTCACTTTGTTGACAAGACCATTGATGTAAACATACAGCGGTGCCAATAGTGACTTCATCTTATGCTTGAAAACAAAAAACATGGATTATACGTACCCACAGTGAACTAGTGAATACACTGTTGAGCAAAACATTGATCGTTACAAGGCAATAGTGATTCACTGTTGACAAAAAAACCATTGATAGTACAAAAGTTGTCAGTAGGATTCATTGAGTGCACAAAACATTGAGAGCTACAAAGTGCAGTTGTAGGTCGATTACCTGTGACAAAACATGGATAGTGTATACACAGTGCAATAGTGATTCACTTAGTTTGACAAAACAATGATAGTACAAAGTGCAATAGTCGATCTCACTAGTTGGGCCCAAAACATTGCATAGTATACAAAGTGCCAGTAGTGAGTCACTGTTGACAAAACAGCGATCAGTTACAAAGTGCAGTAGTGACTCAACTTGTTGACCAAAAACATTGATAATACAACAGGTGCCAATAGTGATTCAAGCTCGTTGACAAAACATTGATTAGTACAAAGGGCCAGTAGTGATCACTGTTGGACTAAAAACATTGAGTAGTGTTACATCAGGGTGCCAATAGTGATTCACGTTGCCACAACAACGAATTCGATAAGTACAAAGTTGCAAGTAGTGGATTCAGATTAGTTGCACCAAACACAAATGTGATGTAGTACAAAGTTGCAAGTAATGTTACTGATTCCACTAGTATGACAAAACATTGATAATACGATCAGGGCAATTTAGTGATTCACTTGTTGGACAAAGAGAAAAAAGTGATGAGCTACAAAGTGCTAGGTAGTAGTGTAATTCACTGTTGACAACAAACTATTGAAGTTACAAAGTGCAGTGTGAAGTCACTGTTGACAACATACAATTGGATTAGTACAAAGTGCAATCTAGTGAATTCACTGTACGGTTGACACAAAAACATATGATAGTTACACAGTGCCAAATAGTGATTATCACGTTGATCACAAAATCATTGATAGTAGCAACGTGCAATAGTGCATCACTGTTGACAAAACATTGAATAGTACAAGTGCACTAAGTATGTTGATTCTCACTGAGTTAGAACCATAAACATTGATAGTACACAGCTGCAATGTAGTGATCTTTCACTGGTTGGACCAAAACATGGTCATAGTACAAAATGCTGCAGTCGGTTGATTCACCTGTTTCACAAAAACATTAGCATAGTAGAAAGTAGCAGTAGTGATTCAAACTGTTGACAAAACATTGATAATGACAAGTGACTAAAATAGTAGTGATTTCACTTTCACGTTGGACCAAAAATCATATGCATAAATACACAGTGCGAATAGTGATTCCACTGTGACAAACCATTGATTATAATACAAAGTCCCAGATAGGAGAATTCACTGTTGACAAACCAATGATAACCGAATTACAAAGTGCAATTGGTGATTCACTGCTTGAGCCATAATACCCATTGCAATAAATACACAGTGCATATCAGGGATTACACGTTGACAACACCAATTGATCATATAGCAAAGATGCTATAGTGAGTTCACTGATTTGCAGAAAAACATTGTAAACTAACCAATACAAAGTGCAAAGTGGGATTCACTAAGTTGAGCACAAAACCATTTGATTCAATACAAATGTTGCAATAGGATTCACTGTTGACAATGAAACAATTGATTAATACAAAGTGCTAAATAGTGATTCAACGGTTTTAGACAAAAACATTGATAACCAATGCAACGCGTGCGAAATAGTGGATTTGCTACAGTGACCAAATCGACTACCGTGACACTATCCCAGAGAGGTAATTCACAGACGGTGCACCGTAGTCAACAGTTAGTAGTAGGTAAATCTATGGTAATAAAGCACAGATGCCCAAAAATCATATGTGGCAGGAGATATAATATGGCATCCCCGACCATAAATGACATATAATTAAACCATCAAGTTGACTAAGGAGCACCGCTAGTTTACGTGCCCAAATTTGGTTTGTTGATACAAGATTATCAAATCTCTCCAGCCTCTTGTGAAACGCTGTTACTAGCACTAAAATCCGGAATGAATTGTCTCTTTCGTTCAATAACAACTTATGCGGATCATTTTGTGAGTCTCATGTTGGGTCCGATTTGCTGGACGATTTTGAACATTGAAACACTGAAACAGACAGAAACACAACATAAGGAAATTACGAAGGATGGAAGAGGTGAACGTCTAGAGAGATTAACCAATAAACATGAAACAAGAAGCACCCAACATAAGTGAAGCGAAACGGTGGAAAGAGTGACGTAGAGAGAGGGAGACAAAGTAACATTAAACACCTGAAACAGACAAGCATCCAACATAAGTGAAGCGGAGGCTGGATTCAAGAGTGACGTAGAGAGAGTAACATTAAACACTGAACCCGAGCAGCACCACAACATAAGTTCAAGAGAAAGGCTGGAAGAAGTGACTAGAGAAGTAACATTAAACACTGAAACAGAAAAGCACCAACCATAAGTTTGAAGCGAAGGCTGAGAAGAGTGACGTAGAGAAACAACTGCGAAAAACATCCTACGGTCGTAGGGGTTCGAAGAATACCATGGCCTCTGCAGGTTGCAAAAAGGAATGCGATCACAGTAAGGTTATGTTGAACGGCCAGTGGCCGTTAAAGAACTCAGGGGAGGAAGCACGGCGAGGGGGGGGAGGGTACCAAAGAGGGGGTGGTTAGGGCTGAAGAATACATGGCCTCTGACAGTTGAACAGGAGAGGTCACTAGTGAGTTGTTGAGGGACATGGGATTAAAGAACTGCGGGCGGAGGGAGGCGGGGGGGAGCTACACAAAAGCGGACTGTCGGGTAGGGTTGAGAATACATGGCCTCTGCATGATGACAGGATGCGTCACAGTGGGTGTCCGAGGACATGGGTCTTAAGAACTGGGGGGGATGGGGGGGGGGGTGTACTAAAGGGGGGTGGGTTAGGGATTTGAGAATACATATGGCCTCTGAGTTGAACAGGAACTCAAACGTTACACGGAAAATATGTTTCTCTTTGAGTCTTTTCAGTGACTGATTGATCTGTCCATCCATCAATCAAACCCATCTATCCATCCATTCATTCGTCCATTCAGTCCGTTTGTTGATTGTATTTTCATTCATCATTAGTTGTCCCATCCAACCACCATTGATCCGTGTTTTCCTTCTGTTGGATGAACCAGGGACCGTGGTGCTGTGAGGCTGCCACACACAAAACGTTGCCATTTACCGCAAAATGCAAGCAAATGCTGGGCCATCCGCCCCGGACGGGCTTCCGAACTCCCACTTCCCCCCCTCCTCCCAGCCTCCCCCTCCCCGCCAATCCAACATGTTCGACACACGCCGTCTCCAATGACGAACAGCCCCTGGTGGGGACCTCAGACGACGACACGTGACGGCCGACAGCTGTACCAGGGGAGCTAACCAAGCGACGCAGAGTCAGGGTCGTGTCGCGCGTCTTTGATTCCGGAAAACGCCAGAGCTCAGAGTCGTTAGGCCTCGCTTTATCTGGTGGTGATGACGATGACGACGATGATGATGATGATAATGACGACAGATGATGGAGCATGTCTGACAGTGCCGTTGCTGGAGCGCTCATTGCGATGTCAGGAGAGAAACATAAGGGGAAGGGAAGATAACCGCCAACTTTTTGACGAATGCTCAAAGCGGTAGTGGAAGTTGCAGCAGGGAGGAAAGGGGAAAAAACGATTCGGGGGATTAACATGAGCAGCCTACCCACCCATCTCCAGCCAAGACTCTAACGGCCTCTGGTCAAGAAACTCACATGTCCACCCCCACCTCCACCCCCACCCCAGACAGCCCTTTCCCAGAAAAAGAGAAGGACAAGAAGGAGGAGGGGTAGAGCGAGGAAGTTGAGGAGGGGCATACGAGAGGCGGGGAAGCGTAAGGACGAGAGTGGAAGGGGACATAGCCGGGTGGTGATAGATGTGTGACGGTGATGTGTGCGTGCCATTGATCCTTGACTCCCGGCGCCGTCTGTGCGGTCGTCTATGGTGGCCCATTAGGACAGGGCTTGCATCCGTTCACGGACTCAGCATCGGGCCATACACGGTCGCTGTTGCTACCGCTGTGCCTGCCAAGAGGGCTGTGGAGGAAGGGAAGGAAAGCCCTGCCCTGTGGGTTGAGGAGAACTATCAGAGAAAGTCATCAAAGAACTTTGTCCTGTTGGAGACATGAACGAAGTAATAGAAGAGGTGGTAGTCGAAGACTGCGAGGAAGAGGTGAGACAAAGCCCTTGCCCCGTTGGCAGGCTGAGAAGCGCTCAGGAAGGTCATCAAGAACTTTGTCATGTGAGAATGAGGAATATAGAATGGTGGTAGAAGACCTGGAGGAGGGAAAGCTTCCTGCCCCGTGTGCAGTGAAAGAGCGTCAGGAAGGTCATCAAGAACTTTGTCCTGTGAGAATTGATTCAATATAGAATGGTGATATGAAGACTGGTAGGAAAGAGAAAGCCCTGCCGACGTGTGCCAGCGAGAGCTATCAGGAAGGTCATCAAGAAACTTTGTCTGTTGAGAATGAAGAATATAGAATGGTGGTATGAAGACTTGGAGGGAAGGGGAGATAATAGCCATCTGCCCCGTGTGCAGGCGTTTATTGAGCGGACAGGAAGGTCATCAAGAACTTTGTCATTGAGAATGATCAATATAGAATGGTTGATAGATGAAGACGGAGGAAGAGGGGGAAAGCCCTGCCCCGTGTGCAGGAGAGCTATCAGGAAGGTCATCAAGAACTTTGTCCTGTGAGAAGGAAGGGAATATAGAATGGGTGGTATGAAGACTGGAGGAAGAGGAAAGCCCCTGCCCCGTGTGCAGGAGAGCTATCCGGAAAGGTCATATCAAGAAACTTTTTCCTGTGGAGAAATGAAGAATATAGAATGGTGGTATGAAGACTGGAAGGAAGGAAAGCCCTGACCAGTGTGCAGGGAGAGCTATCAGGAAAGTCATCAAGAACTTGTCTAGTGTGAAGGATAAGGAGCGGAAACTTATGGTGGGGAAGGGGGTAGTGTGTGTGTGTTGTGCCGGGGGGAGAGCAAAGACACTGTTCTTAGCCGTTGCCCGCAGAACTATTAGCGAAAGCCCATCACAAAACTCTGTCTTAGTGAACATAAACAAATGCTAAAACAACAAGTGGTTTGAAAGTCATTTTTTCCTCTTGTCAACGATTGTGAGGGTTATGGCACTTACTTGTGCGAGATAGCAATGATAAAACTTTGGCAGATTTATCCTATATTTATTCATCCATATCTCTCTCTGTCTATCCTCTCTCTCTCTCTCTATCTCTCTCTCTTTGAGATAAGCATGAAAGGTTGCTTGTGAGTGAGTGTATTCTGGTGCTTAGTGTCATTTTAGTACAGGATAAGATTTAATATAATAAATCATGATATATGTGAGGTGTAGTTTGTACCGTCGCGTTTTGTGTTATATATGTTTATGAAGCTTTTGATTTTGCTTTACATTTTTTCTATCAATCTTCTTAAATTTTCTTTATTGTTTGTCTTTCCTTTGTGAGCGGCATAGTGAAATGAAGCTTTTGACAGCTGATTCTTTTTCTTCTTCCTTATACTGGACAAGGCTTCAGGCGTAATTATTTTTCCTCAATTAAAAATGTGTGTTCGTGTCCTTTCTAATTTTATTCTAAAGGGTGATGTTGTGCGGGTGGTGGTGTGGGGGGAGGAGATGTTGGGGTGGGGGGGGGTGGGGTTTGAAGAAGGTGGGTGTTCAGTGTGTGTCTATGATTATATGCAATGCATTCCCTAATGTATCCTTTAATAGCCGATGTATGGTGAGGATACGGTGAAACCAGTCTGTTAGAAGCTGTTTGTACGAAAATGGTGAGTGAAAAGCGCATTGAGCTGCTTGCAAGATTATGCGCTATATAAGCATTAGTAATAATTATTATTATTATTAAGTTTGATTGTGAGAGCACGTGTGAAGAGAGGAGAGGGTTTATTTAAAAACAAGGGTGAAGAGAGCGGAGGAAATACAACAATGAGAGGAGAGGGATTTAAAACAAGGGTGAAGAGAGGGAGCGAACTACAACAATGAGAGGAGACGGAGGGTTAAAACAAGGGGTGAAGAGAGTGGAGGAAATCAACATATGTAGAGGAGAGTGGTTAAAAATGTGTAAAAGGGTGAATGAGGAGGGAGGAAACCCACAACTACAACAATGAGAGGAGAGGGTTAAAAAACAAGGGTGACGAGAGGAGGAAACTACAACAATGAGATGAGAGGGGTTTAAAACAAGGGTTTGAAGAGAGGGAGGAACTCAACAATGAGAGGAGAGGGTTTAAAAACAAGGGGGAAGAGAGGGAGGAAAACTACAACAATGAGAGGAGAGGGTTTTTTTAAAACAAGGGTGAGGGAGGGAGGAACTACAACAATGAGGAGGAGGAGAGGGTTTTTAAAAACAAGGGTGAAAGAGAGGGAGGAACTACAACAATGAGGAGGGAGAGGGTTTAAAACAAGGTGAAGAGAGGAGGAAACACAACAATGAGAGGAGAGGGTTAAACAATGGGTGAAGAAGAGAGGGAGGAACTACACAATGAGAGGAGAGGGTTAAAACAAGGGTGAAAGAGAGGGAGGAACTACAACAATGAGAGGAGAGGGTCTTTTTTTTTTTAAAAAAAGGGGTGAAGAGCGGGAGGACTACAACAAATGAGAGGAGAAGACGGGTTAAAACAAGGTGTGAAGAGAGGGAGGAACTACAACCAAGAGAGGATGAGGGGGTTTAAAACAAGGGTGAAGAGGAGGGGAAGGACTACAACAATGAGAGGAGAGGGTTTTAAAAACAAGGGGGAAGAGAGGGAGGAACTACAACAAGAGAGGGAGAGGGTAAACCAAGGGTGAAGAGTAGGGAGGAAGCTACAACAATTGAGAGGAGAGGGTTTAAAAACAAGGTTGGGGAGAGGGAGGAACTACAACAATGCAGAGGAGTTATGCTTGTTGGGAGTGTATCTGCGCACTGCTATGGTAACAGAGGGTCTGGCTACTTGTTTGCTGTACGCTAATGCTCAGCTTCTGAGGGAGGGAGGGTCATGTTGGATTTGCCCTGTAGAAATGTGCCGTGTTTGAACTTTGATACAGCGGTGTGGGTGTGTGTGTGTGGAGAGATAGGGGGACGTCCTGGAGGTATTGCAATACCAGGAACAGTCCTGAGAGTTTTTTGAGTGTGTATGTGTGAGTGTGACACACAACAAGACACGGACATTGACTATTGAGCAGTTACTGATTAAGCATGCACAGCACACACACACGCTTGATTCCGCATGCACTTTTCATATGTGAAAAACATACCACGCACACAAACCCTGTGTGTTCTTCCTTCAATTTGATGTGTAATTTACGTTTAGTGATTAAAGTCTAAACACGTGGAATCTGGACACACATTCTGTCATGTTAGTCAGTGTAATTTGCGTCTAGTGATGAAGTCTAAACACGTGTAACAGACTGCCTACTTGCCTACCAAAAAATAAAGCTTTTGCTACATAGCTACGGCAACCTCAACGTTGTTACGGGAACAAAAAAAATTGCTTGACACATTTTTATTTTTGATTGGTGTGCCGGTTCCCAGTTTGTCTGTTTCCAAGAGCAGACGCACGATAACCTAGTCACTTCCATTCTTTATCAAAGGACCTGCGCATGTGTTCTTATTACTTTCTTCTGAAAAAATGGCGGACTCCAGCAGCAGTAGCGATTCAGGACGATGTTTTCAAACGAAAAGAAAAACGAACCCAAACCAGGAAAAAGAAGACGAAAATCATCTGGCGCACCATCTTGTTCTAAGAAAAGAAAAAAAAAAAAAAACCGGCCTGCCACTACAAGTTTTCCAAAATCGCTCTACACGGAGAGTGGACTTGCATCGTCAGAAGTCGACCGGTGCGAAACCATGCTCGCTGTGCAAACCTATGCCATGCGGACCACTCCTGTGAATCATGGCGGGTTAGAGACGATTGCCCGTCGACACGTTCAAGCGCCAAACATAAGCAGTACGTGCGGCCGTTATTTGTGGAATGCCTCCTGAAAATTTGCAATGCCTACTGAAAATTGATGGCGAGGCTTACTGATGGAAAAATTCCATGTAGGCAGGTCTGTGTTAATCTGGACAAACATTTCTTGTCATGTTAAGGTAAATGTCTAATTTGCGTCTAGTGATAGTACTAAACACATCATGTAATCTGGACCACATATTTCTGTCGTGTTAAGTAGATTGTGTAATTTAAGTCTAGTGAGGAAATCTAAAACACGTGTAATCTGGACAAAAAATTTACTGTCATGTTAGTCGTGCTATTATTGGTGGTTCCATGTGTTGTGTTGAATTTTGTACGGCACTCCTCTTTTGATTGACTGACTGTGCATCAGAGCCTAGACTTTGCGCTTATGGTCGCACAGATGTATATTGATGAATGCCTCATTGATGATGAAAAGTGTTGTAGGTTGGGTGGGTTTGTCTGTGACACAATGGATTGTTTGAGGAGAAATACAGAAAACAGCATTATTGGGACATATATTCTTTATCAGGTACCTTAGCTTTCATGAAGAGAGGGAAAATGTTTGAGACAGTGAGAGAGAGAGAGAGAGAGAGAGTTTAGGATAGAGTGCATTGTGAATTTTGTAAAGAATCTCGATTTCTCAGTATGCTTTTTATCTTGTGTATCGTCGTGAGGAGCTTTGTTGTATGCACCTGATTGCTTTTCGTGTTTTTGTTCAATATTGTTCATGGAAAGTCGATTTTCTTTCTTTTTTTCAAAGGGGGGTGTTGGCTTTGTCGTTTTCAATGAAGAGGTTTTAACTTTTCACCGCCAATGTCGAATTTTTAGCACCACAGTGAGTTAAACACCTTGTTACTAAAAGGCATCAAATGGGGTCTATTATCCAAAGACCCTACTGTCTTAGTTTGGGAGTAAGGATAGGACCTTATTTTATATAGGTCACAGAAGAATCCACAATACTGTCTCTCTCTGGTCCCCCATCATATGGTGTTCGAAAATGTTTCGGCGGACTTAATTTATGTGTCGAACATGTGTAGGGCTGTAAGGTTTTGTTTTCTTTTTTCGCTCAACAGTGGAAAAAAAGGGTACATTTATTTGGAATCCTTTGTAATTTTGGAAAAATATGTTGTTGAAATTGCAGGCCACAAGCTTGGCTTGAAAGGTAGAAGCAATCAAAATGTAAATTTACGTAAAGAATGACCTCCTTGGAGCATAACCAATATTTCGTGTCACTGTGCCGTTACCACAAAGCCTGCTGGAGCTGGTCTGGTCTCAAGCCTTTCAGTGTACATATGTGCTGCGAGCATGGCAGGCAGTTGGGTGATGCCTCGTGCCTCGGTGTTAGAGTGGCACAGTGGTACGCGTCCACATCGCAGACCTGGCCTACTGCTACGATTTGTCCGTAGCAGCTACGATTTGTCCGTAGCAGCTACGAAAAATAAAGCTTGCTACGGAGAGTTACGGCAACTTAACATTGCTACGGAGAAAACAAAATGCCGCCGCATTTTAAGGTGTTGTATGTAAGTTCCGGGTTTTAGTCTGTTCTAAGAGGCAGACGCCGTTGTCACGCGCGATAACATAGTCACTTCCGTTTTATGAAAGTGACCTGACGCATGCGTTCTATTACTTTCTCTGGGGAAACAAAATGGCGGCCCTATAGAAGCAGTAGCGAATTTTCGGGGAGATGTTCAAATAAGGAAAACAAACCCAAACCAGAAAAGAAAAGCAGTACTGGCCCACCATCTGTTCTAAGAATAAAACCATAGGCCTGACGCACAAGTTTTAAAAATGAGCTTACACGGGAGAGTGGCCTTTCGCATCGTCCAGAAGTTTGAATCGGTGTTGCGAACCATGATCACTCAGTCATGGCAGGCAACCTCTGCCATGCGGACGGACTCTATGTGGTAGATCGATCGCCGTCAACCGTGCAATAAGGAGAAACATAAAGCCAGTGCGTTTCGGCCTCTCAGGAGAGAACAAAATCGATTGCCGTAGTTTGGGGAATGTACGAAATGTTTTGCAGATACTGAAAATTGATGGCCTGGGCTTACGGATTGGGAAATTCCAAGTAGGGAGGCTGACATCGTGTCCAAGTAAAACCCAGTTCGAACTGGGTACAGGGTAATTTTTTCTCTTCATTTGCACTAGGCCTTACGGTTGAATGTGGAAGTCTTTCGGATGAGACGATAAACAGAGGATCCGTTGTGCCATGACTTAAGAAATGTTAATACAGTGGCAACAAAAGGTTGTCATGTTGTCAAAGTTTACGTCCCCCCCCCAAAACCCCCCCCACCTCCTTCCTTAATAAATCAAAAAAA
>CM065690.1:58840047-58846376 GCA_017654935.2 Phymorhynchus buccinoides | reverse complement strand
AAGGTGGCCATAGTCAACCGACACTGCAACTAACTTCATCCTGACTTCTAGCAAGCCTCTCTCTCTCTCTCTCTCTCTCTCTTCTCTCTTTCTCCTCTCTCTCTCTCTCTCTCTCTCTCTCTCTCTCTCTTCTCTGTATTCTTTCTCTCTCTCTGTCTCTCGCTCTCTCTCCCTCTCCTCTCCTCTGTCTCCTCTCTCCTCTCCTCTCTCCCTCCCTCTCTCAAATGAAGTCTGTAAGAGATTGTAATTTGGGGACTATTAATGAAGACAAGACTAAGATATGTTTTTTCGGAAAGCGTCTTTTGTTTGGGTTTTTTGGGTGTTTTTGGGGTGGGGGTACAAATAATAAATGAATTCTAAACGGAAATTTATTGGAAGTGGTAAACGAGTACAACTATTTAGGATTTGTTGTCACAACAAAAATGGGTGTACGTAAATGTGTTGATGCCTGGGCGGTAAAGGGCAGAAGAGCATGCATCAGTTATGTGAAACACGTTAGCAGTTTGCATGATATTTATAAATCTTGCTTTTTTTAATATTTGACACTCAGGTACAACCTGTCATTATGTACTCAGCAGAATTGTGGGGTCTGAACAGGTTAGAAAACATTGAAAAAATACATTCATTTGCGTGCAAACGTTTTCTGAAAGTATCATCAAAACTAACAAATAAGTTTGTTGTGGGCGAACTGGGTCGGTATCCTCTATATGTTAACAGTTCTGTACGATGTATAAGATACTGGCTTAAAATTTTAAAGATGGACGTGTTTAGATTACCAAGACAAGCGTATATTATGTTGAAAAACGTGGATGGTGGTCAATCATACTGGGTTAGCTTGGTTAGAAATAGTTTGTTTAGCTTAGGATTTGGTTATGCATGTTGGATGTGAAATAGCTTTCTTATCTTTATTCAAACAACGATTGAAAGATAATTACCCACAAGAATGGAATAGCTCTGTAATGAACAAAGACATGCATAGTGCCTATCGGCTTTTTAAACATTCATTTATACTAATATTCTTCTGAATGGCTCCAATAAAGCCACTAAAAAGACTCTACAAACGTGCTCTAAAAATTGTTCTTCTTAAGCCTTCTTCACTTCAATATAGCGATTATAAGGAACTAGGCATTCTTCCATTAGACTACAAGTTTTACCTCAACAAAGCTATTTTCATGTACAAAATTGTAAATAAACTGACACCGGCCTATCTATGCAAACGAGTTGCTATTACTAACATTCGTAACAAAAATATAATTTATATTCCTCGCCCTAGAAAAACCTGTTTATGACCTCCCTTACATACTCCGGTAGCAAATTATGGAATGAATTAGAAAATTGCAATAAAAAAACTAATAAGTGTCTCATCCTTTAAAAGAACATATCACAAACACCTCTTAGAAAAGTTTTAAGTTATTAACTTCCTAGAAATATTCGCTGTTTGCTTAGAAATAATAATGACATTACGTACATATAATGTTTCTCTATAACGTGGGGTTATTAGTGTATTGTATTCTATCATTGGACCATGAGCGTATTTGCACCTTGTGTGTTCGAAAACACACCACAAGAGACTAGGTATGCATGTTTTGGTATAGTTATAGGATATACTGTATGTTTTTGTGTGTGTGCGAGTACGTGAACGAGCTTGAATTGTTTTCGCATGTTCTTCATTTTACTGTGAACATGCCTGTTGTTATTTTCTATTCTTTTTATGCATTTTATACTTTCTTTTTGTTTTCCTTTTCTTGTTATTTGGCTTTTCTTTTACCCCTCGAGGGCATGGTGTAAAGAAGAAGCTTGAGCTTATCCGTTTACCCTCATTAAACATTCGTATTCGTATTCGTATTCGTATTCATGAAACTAGCTCGTAAATTAGCCATGTTTATTTTCTATGCACTTCGACAGAGAAATGTGATTGATAATTTAGACAAATAATAAGCTGTGAAAATGTTCTTATGTACAGAAGAAAAGACACTATGTCTATATAATGTTGTTAACAGATGTTGGCTTGCCTAGTATACGTTTGGTGTTATCATGTTTCGCTCACCAACATGATAGTATGTCTCCGTAACGATGTTGTTATCTAATTGAGATGCATAGTAGATATGGTATGTTGTGTTGTTATCTCATTGAGATGCATAGTAGATATGGTATGTTATGTTGTTATCTCATTGAGATGCATAGTAGATATGGTATGTTATGTTGTTATCTCATTGAGATGCATAGTAGATATGGTATGTTATGTTGTTATCTCATTGAGATGCATAGTAGATATGTTATGTTATGTTGTTATCTCATTGAGATGCATAGTAGATATGGTATGTTGTGTTGTTATCTCATTGAGATGCATAGTGGATATGGTATGTTATGTTATCTCATTGAGATGCATAGTGGATATGGTATGTTATGTTGTTATCTAATTGAGATGCATAGTGGATATGGTATGTTATGTTGTTATCTCATTGAGATGCATAATGGATATGGTATGTTATGTTGTTATCTCATTGAGATGCATAGTAGATATGGTATGTTGTGTTGTTATCTCATTGAGATGCATAGTGGATATGGTATGTTATGTTATCTCATTGAGATGCATAGTAGATATGTTATGTTATGTTGTTATCTCATTGAGATGCATAGTAGATATATTATGTTCTGTTGTTATCTCATTGAGATGCATAGTAGATATGGTATGTTATGTTGTTATCTCATTGAGATGCATAGTAGATATATTATGTTCTGTTGTTATCTCATTGAGATGCATAGTGGATATGGTATGTTATGTTGTTATCTCATTGAGATGCATAGTAGATATATTATGTTCTGTTGTTATCTCATTGAGATGCATAGTAGATATGTTATGTTATGTTGTTATCTAATTGAGATGCATAGTAGATATGGTATGTTATGTTGTTATCTCATTGAGATGCATAGTAGATATATTATGTTCTGTTGTTATCTCATTGAGATGCATAGTAGATATGTTATGTTATGTTGTTATCTCATTGAGATGCATAGTGGATATGGTATGTTATGTTGTTATCTCATTGAGATGCATAGTAGATATGTTATGTTATGTTGTTATCTCATTGAGATGCATAGTGGATATGGTATGTTATGTTGTTATCTCATTGAGATGCATAGTAGATATGTTATGTTATGTTGTTATCTCATTGAGATGCATAGTAGATATGTTATGTTATGTTGTTATCTCATTGAGATGCATAGTGGATATGGTATGTTATGTTGTTATCTCATTGAGATGCATAGTGGATATGGTATGTTATGTTGTTATCTCATTGAGATGCATAGTAGATATGTTATGTTATGTTGTTATCTAATTGAGATGCATAGTAGATATGGTATGTTATGTTGTTATCTCATTGAGATGCATAGTAGATATGGTATGTTATGTTTCTTTATCTCTCTGTCAGAGAGAGAGAACGAAATGTTATTTATACGTACAGGGTAATGAGATAAGTATAAATAGGCCTACTTTGTTCACATCAGCCCTCAGAGAGACAGAGACGGACAGAGACAGAGACAGAGATATTGAAGACTGATATTTTTAATTTACAAGGATGAACATTTTAGGCCAAGCATATTCTTACAATCTGTCCTTGAGACAAAGCTTTAGCCAAAAGGTAATACTTCTTCTTCTGCGATCCCAGGTAGAAGGTCAGACAGATACAGTAAGCGAACAGACATGTAGTGAATGAAGTGAATGTACACGTAACAGAATGTATTTTATAATGATGCAAAGCATCAAAATAAACAAAGGTTGGACAAATAAAACACAGAGACAGGCACAGAGAGAGAGAGAATACGAATACGAATGTTTTATTGAGGGTAAAAAGGATAAGCTAGAGAGAGAGAGAGAAGAGAGAGATAGAGAGAGAGAGAGAGAGAGAGAGAGAGAGAGAGAGAGAGAGAGATGAATCGAGAGAGAGAGAGAGAGAGAGAGAGAGAGAGAGAGAGAGAGAGAGAGAGAGAGAGAGAGACAGAGACAGAGACAGAGACAGAGACAGACAGACAGATCAACTGATTCACACAGAACAGCACCATGGCAAAACAACAATACCAGCTTTGCAATAGTTAGGCCAAATATTCGGTTCTAAAAATAATGTAGATTTTGAAACAAAACGTAGGTAATGTTTACTCCAATATTTGTTGGCAGATCCCTGGAACAAAAGACGACCTGAGTAGACATGACTTTAACAGAACTAGGGGCTTAATACTGATATCGCCACTTGACAGTTTATCACAAGGGGGGGGGGGGGGGGGGGGGTAGGGTGTGCCTGTGTGTGTGAAGGGGAGAGGGGAGGAGCGGGGAAGAAAACAAGGCAAATTTATTGCCTCTTTTCTCTCAGAAGATTGTGTTTGTCTGGAGCAGGGAAAGGGGTGGGGTGCGGCCATGAGCATGAAGAGAGGTTGTATAGGCCTGTATATCAGCCCAAGGAGTTCCACTAGAGTTCACTAAGGTGGAAGATAGTGGAGGGCATAGCGGGACAGAGACAGACAGACCAGACAGACAGACAGACAGACAGACAGACAGACAGACAGACAGGACAGACAGAGTGTGTAACATGATTACATAAAATTGGTGATTTTCTGTTCTAATGTTTTACATGATTTGCATCACGGATGCTACTCTAGTGTATAGTCCATGTTTGTAAGAATTTTATTTTTTCTTGTACCAAGAAACGTCCCTTTCTAACACGATTTTACTTTGGACACTGATCTATTGCTATGTTACCTTGGACACTGGTCTTTCTCCCCCTATGCTACGTTGGACACTGGTCTATTGCTATGTTACGTTGGACATTGATCTATTGCTATGTTACGTTGGACACTGGTCCTTTCTATTGCTATGCTACGTTGGACACTGATCTATTGCTATGCTACCTTGGACACTGGTCTTTCTCCTGCTATGTTACGTTGGACACTGATCTATTGCTGTGTTACGTTGGACACTGATCTATTGCTATGTTACGTTAGACACTGATCTGTCTATTGCTATGCTACGTTGGACACTGATCTATTGCTATGTTACGTTGGACACTGATCTATTGCTATGCTATGTAGGACACTGATCTATTGCTATGTTACGTTGGACACTGATCTGTCTATTGCTATGCTACGTTGGACACTGATCTATTGCTATGTTACGTTAGACACTGGTCTTTCTAGTGCTATGTTACGTTAGACACTGATCTTTCTAGTGCTATGTTACGTTGGACACTGATCTGTCTATTGCTATGTTATGTTAGACACTGATCTATTGCTATGCTACGTTAGACACTGATCTTTCTACTGCTATGTTACGTTAGACACTGACCTTTCTACTGCTATGTTACGTTAGACACTGATCTATTGCTATGTTACGTTAGACACTGATCTATTGCTATACTACGTTAGACACTGATCTGTCTATTGCTGTGTTACGTTAGACACTGATCTATTGCTATGCTACGTTAGACACTGATCTATTACTATGCTACGTTAGACACTGATCTATTGCTATGCTACGTTAGACACTGATCTATTGCTATGCTACGCTGGACACTGATCTTTCTATTGCTGTGTTACGTTAGACACTGATCTTTCTATTGCTATGTTACGTTAGACACTGATCTGTCTATTGCTATGCTACGTTAGACACTGATCTTTCTATTGCTATGCTACGTTAGACACTGATCTTTCTATTGCTATGTTACGTTGAACACTGATCTATTGCTATGTTACGTTAGACACTGATCTATTGCTATGTTACGTTAGACACTGATCTATTGCTATGTTACGTTAGACACTGATCTATTGCTATGTTACGTTAGACACTGATCTTTCTACTGCTATGTTACGTTAGACACTGATCTTTCTACTGCTGTGTTACGTTAGACACTGATCTATTGCTGTGCTACGTTGGACACTGATCTTTCTATTGCTATGTTACGTTAGACACTGATCTATTGCTATGTTACGTTAGACACTGATCTATTGCTATGTTACGTTAGACACTGATCTATTGCTGTGTTACGTTAGACACTGATCTATTGCTATGCTACGTTAGACACTGATCTATTGCTGTGTTACGTTAGACACTGATCTATTGCTGTGTTACGTTAGACACTGATCTATTGCTATGTTACGTTAGACACTGATCTATTGCTATGTTACGTTAGACACTGATCTTTCTACTGCTATGTTACGTTATACACTGATCTTTCTACTGCTGTGTTACGTTAGACACTGATCTATTGCTGTGCTACGTTGGACACTGATCTTTCTATTGCTATGTTACGTTAGACACTGATCTATTGCTGTGTTAC
>CM065690.1:58810047-58835047 GCA_017654935.2 Phymorhynchus buccinoides | reverse complement strand
CCCGCACACTAGCATTAAATCATACACATTAAACATACATACCAATTGCGTTATACACATTACAACATACACAAAACAAAAGTAAGCAAATAATTACGTGCATACGCATAAACTCACCAACACACACACATACACAAGTACGCACACACGCACATCCCACACACAAGCATACACAATACACACACACATACCCACAAAATTCGCAGGCAGACACATACACATTCACATGTATGAACGCGCACATACACACACTCACATTCAAACTCACACATGCATACACACAATCACCACTATAACATATTATGAACACTAAACATGCATGGTTAACAGTGGTGACACTCATTATTAGGAAGGAAACAAGTGGTGAATGGGTTATCAGGTAACGTATTAAAGAGTTGTCATCAGAAAATCTTTATATCTTTTTTTGAATGACTTGAAAGTGTTTCCAATTTGGGTATTGGCCAGCATGGCATTCCACAGGGCCCCACCAGAATAAGCCAAGCTTGTCTTGAAGAGGTCAATTCTTGGAAGAGGGAGCATGATTTTATGTTCGTGGCGCCGGTCATTGACAACAAACCTACTGGTAAGAGATTGTGGGGCATTGCCTGATAAAATCTTAAACATAAAAATAGCCTTGTTATAATTTAGCTTTAAATGGAAGGGTAGAATGTCTAAAGCTTTGTGGTCATGAGTGGTTAGTTTTGAGGACTTAAGCAGAACTAGTTTTAATGCTCGTCTATGAAGACTTGAAAGAGGTTTCAAAATATTTTCACTAGCGCCATCCCACAGAGTTGACGCGTAGTTGATATGCGATTCAATAAATGAGTGGAAAAATATCTTACGTGAATGGAGGTCTAGAAAATGCTTTATTTTAGACAACTGATAAATCTTTGAAGACACGGATTTGCAGGTTTTAGTGACATGTTCGGACCAAGAAAGATTATTGTCAATGACAACGCCAAGAACTTTGTGACTCCCAACTTCCTCAACTGCATTGCCATTAATAAAGAGAGTCAAAAAGTTGTTAGGAAGGTTCTGGCGTTTTTGTCTTGTTGTAATTATCATAAGTTTGGTTTTTAATGGGTGCAAGCTCATATGATTCAACTCTGCCCAATTTAAAAGTTAATTGATGCTGTTTTGTAACGTTTGAAATACTGTTGTATAATTGGAATGACTTGTGTGTAGTGTTGTATCATCGGCAAAAAGTTTACATAGGGAACTTATAACTAGAGGCAAGTCATTAATATAAATAGACAAAAGTATTGGTCCTAGGATAGACCCCTGAGGAATGCCATACTTTGTTGTTAGAGACGACGATACAGAGCTATTTACAGCCACCACCTGTTTCCTGTCAATCAAGAGAGAGAGAGAGAGAGAGAGAGAGAGAGAGAGAGAGAGAGAGAGAGAGAGAGAGAGAGAGAGAGAGAGAGAGAGAGAGAAACGGATAGATAGACAGACAGACAGAAAAAGAGAGAGATACTTAGACACATTGAGACTGAGACAGAGAGGCCGGGAGAGGACTCTTGTCTGATATATTGGGCTTTATTGCAGTGGTACACACCTTGTGCTATGTCCAGTGTTTGCCTACTGTCGTGTCAACCAGCTCAATATATTGCACAGCAAACACGGATACAGATTGGCAACGCCATATCAACGTCCTCTCGGTTCAACAGCTAATGACTCACTGGAAATAGGTTGATGTGGCTTGCCGTTTGGGGTGAAATAGCATTGCAGGTAACATTTGTCCAAACATGGGAGACAATTCTGCCAGTTTTGTTATGATCAGGTCAGTAGTTCAGACTGTGGTGACTGGAAAACAATTCTCACAAAACATCGATTCGCCTGGGAGTACGTTTGTATGACTGGCAATTGGGTGAACTGACGTCACGTGCCTCGCCCTTGTGTTATTAGAAACAACATTGCAAAGTTTCATTATCGTTCGTTTTGTATCTCAGGCAATCTTCGTTGTTGTTAGAACAACAACAAATGGGGGTGCGTTTCGGACACCATTGTTGGAACATGGGGGGATCATTCAGCCAAATTTCGTTAAGATTGGTTCACTAGTTTGGGCAGTAGAGCCTGGAGTATAACATTCGTTGACGGACAGACAGAGAAACAGAGAACAGCTAAAGGGGGCTTCTGGCTCAGTTTCGGTTTCGGTTTCGGTTTCACTCCTCCGTTTATTAAAAAACGGCTAAAAAACACTACTTTTTCTTATGCTTTTTAACCCCCCAAAAAAGGTGTGATTTAAGCCGTTTTCTTGCGTTTTTTATTCACAAAAACAGTGCGATTCAATCGTTTTTACTCACGAAAACAGCGTGATTTAACAGCTAAAGGGGGATTCTGGCTCAAGAGGAAAATCTTCTACTTTTAGATACAAAAACGCTACTTTAAGGGGTAAAAAAAGTAAAAATTCGTCTCCCCTTTATTCTGCCAAATCAAAAAAAAAAAGCCACTACTTTTAGGGGGCACAAAAAAAAAAAACGGGGAAAAAAACATCGCCATAGAATGGGGAAATCCCGATTGAGTCATCACTACCTACATAACAGGGAATTCCCGATTAAGTAGCCATCTATTTTAGGCAAATTAAACAGGGGATATAACTCAGTCCTTTTGCTCAAATTACACCTAATGTTGTTGTTTTTTAATTTAAAAAGCGGGTTGTTTTATAAACTATTGTGGAAACTGAATAAAGACATTATTGTTTAGTTGTTGTACTATTTGATTAAAACTTTTAGAATAAAGAACTAAGTAAATAAGTTAAATTATTATTGTTTTAATCAAATAAATAACAAGTAAACCATCATAGATATTTTGCAAGATTTGTTAGTTATATAATACTGTGTTTAGTAAAAGTGATTAGGTGTTTGTTTCCTTCCCTTATCTTAACTAACATTAACGCAATCTTTACTCACTTTTAGCCTCCAAATAATCTTCTATTTCGTTTCGTACGTCTGCAAAAGGGTCACTGGCACAGTTTAAAGACTTGTAAACCCGCAGTCGTCAGAAGATTGTTTAAATGGGGATTATAAAGTGAGAAAAAGAAAAACTCTACTTACTTTAACCTCCAAATAATCTTCCACTATGAAACGTCTAACAAAAGGGTCACTGGCACGGTTTAAACACCTATAAACCCAGACGTAGGAAGATTGTTTAAATGGGGGTTCTAAAGTAAGAAAATAGAGTAAATATAGTTAATGTTGTTAAGTGTGTAGGGAAATTCAGGAAACAAACACCTAAAACTGTACACAACTGACCTTGCTAACTCATCGCTAGTCCTTTGGATCTAGCTTGGGGTCCCATAGGGCCCGTGGGATCTCAAGTGAGATTCAGAGAACTGGTGGTGAGTTAGCAAGGTCAGATGAGCACAGTTTTGCTATTTTTTATAAAACGAGGTGAACTTACTTTTTCTTAAGTCACTTTTTTTTTTTTTTTTTTTTTTGGTCCTTTTTATTTTTTGGTCCTTTTAAAACTTTTTTGGGTTAAACTTTTTTAAACTATTTTTTTTTTTTTTTTTTTTTTTTTTACTTTTTTTTTTTTTTTTTTTTAAACTTAAGCAAAAAATAAACTTTGGGGCTTTTTTTTTAAAAAAAAATAAAAAAAAAAAGTTACTTAAGTTCTTTTTAAGTTCTTTTTTAAGAAGTTACTTAAGTTCTTTTTAAGTTCTTTTTTAAGAAGTTACTTAAGTTCTTTTTAAGTTCTTACTAAGTCATCTTCAAGTCATTCTCAAGTATTTATTAAGTTCTTACACAAAAACTTACTTAGTACTTATTAAGTTTTTATTGCATTAAAAATGGATCGCTCTCAGGTTTTAAGCTATTTGACTTTTGTTTTTCTTGTTTGTCTGCTACTTTTTCTGGTTGTACTGTTTGTACTTCTACTCGTTTTTTTAGCTTTGGTTGCATGTGTGTTTTATATAATTTATAAGACAAATAACCAACACCAGCAACCACACCAACAGTAAGCAATACAACATCGTAATTCGTACTGTTTTGTTTGTCTTCTTCTTTTTTAACTGGTATTGCGCTTATGGTTGATTCATCTGACAACAGTTTTTGTTTTGTTTGTTTATTCATTTTTTGTTGTCGATTCCACACTGATAACCTTTTACCTGCTTCAACTCGTCCTGGGTTCTTCGTTACCTTGGTTACTGTCGGACTGGGGCTTGTTTGCTGTTCTGTCTGATTCGTTTGATTCTCTGTCACGTTCATTTTTAATAGCCATAAAATCTATATGATTAAAAGTAATTAACCCCATAACAACTGGTGATAAAAGCCCGCCAAACCTATAAAAAAGATCACAACTAAGAGACTCTAATGATTTAGTTAAAACAGGATCTTGACTTAAATCGTACATTAAATCTTGGCTTGAATCGAGTGGAAAAAACTGACTAACTAACTTAGTGTACAAGCCTATTACAGTTTGACCTAAACTTTTAACCATTTTAGATCCTAATTGTGCTTCGTATCTGGTGTAGTACTTTTCAATGTCAGCAGAAGACATTTGTTGAATCTGTTCTATACTAAATTCTGTTCCTAAGTATTGTTTTGTTTTTCCACACGCAGCCAGAGAATACAACTTTTCCTTTTTATTCATAACACTTGTCGACACTTCATCAGACATTACGGCTTCCTGCGCATTTAACAACAGTTCGTCACAATTCATTTTTAGTTGATTTATTATTTTTGTTTTTAAAATAAAAATGAGTGCCGAAAAAACTGTTGCTAACCTTGTATATCAATCTGCTCTGATTGGTGGACTTTCTGTTGCGTACACGATGGTTGGTAAGAAACTATTGAAAATGAAAGCAGCTGACCTAGGAAAACTTGACCTAGAGGACTCTGGTAAACTAATCGCTATAATCACTGCTTCAATCGCAACAAAAGACTTTCTAGTTAAGCAAGGAATAATTCCAGAAAATATATATATGTAAAAATAAAATGGCTTCACTCGCAATGATGATTGGCGGTGCTGTAGTAAACGCACTTGCTTTTTCAGGAAGTAATTACATGTTCAGTAAACTAGAAACAAACAAGGAAAGACAAAGACATAATCGAGCAATGGAGCAATTAGCAGCAGCACAAGACGCCTATGAAAAACAAAGACTCGCTCAGTTAGATTTTATTAACAACAAATTGAAACTACAAAACCATGCAGCATACACTTTTAAGAATGTTGACGACGCCATTAAAGAGTATTATTTAGTGACAGGAGAAGACCTCCAACAGCTCCCACCACCAAAACTAAGTGACTTCTACCAACCATCCGAAAAACAAAAACTCCAGGAAATAGCTTTTATTGTAGTTGGTATGACTGCTGTTTATTTCATAGCAAAAAACGTGTAGTATTAAAATGAATGATAAACTATCTAAAATTTATTATTCACCAAAAGGTTATTGGAAAGGTTTAACTGCTATTCAAAAATTAAATCAAGCTGCTGGAGTCACTGAACAAACAGCAAAAGAATGGTTATCTAAACAAGCTATATGGCAAATTTATCTACCAGCACCTAAACGAATTAAAAGACCACACTTCGTTAACTCAACACCAAATGACACGCATCAAATGGATCTTCTATACTTACCTCATGATTTAATCAGAAGAAAAAGATTTAAATACGCGTTGACAGTTGTTGATTTAGCTTCAAGATATAAAGATGCTGAACCATTGACTGATAAAAGTGCTACTTCAGTCTCTGTTGCTTTACAAGAAATCTATAGACGCGGTCCATTAACCTATCCTCGTTTAATTCAAGTTGATGAAGGAAAAGAATTTAAAGGACAATTCAACCAGCTAATGTTAAAACACAAAGTATCTATTAAACGCGGTATTCCTGGAAATCATAGATCACAAGCCTTAGTCGAAAACTTTAACAAACAATTAGCTGAACGACTTTTCTCTTACCAATATCACAGAGAACTCCTTGATTCAACTAGAAACACTGAATGGGTTAGAAGATTAAGTAGTGTTCTGAGAGTCATGAATAACGAAGAATCTAAAGTAACAGGATTTAAACCAGTAAAAGCAATACAGAAGAAAACGATTGACACTTCGTTAGACACACCTCATGAACATTTAATTTCAAAACAGCTGATACCGTTTGGAATCAAAGTTAGGTTTCTTTATGCACCAGGAGAAGCGGAAGGAGACACACGTGTAAGAGCGACTGATCCAATTTGGAGTATTGAACCGTACGAAATAAAAAGTGTAATAGAAATGAATCCACCGGTGTATTATTTAAGAGAAACTGATACAACAACACGACCCGTTCCAAAAAGAGCCTTTGTTAAAGAAGAATTACAGATAATTCCGCCAGACACAGTTCCGATTTGATTAGACAAAAAAAAAAAAAAAGTTTTAAAATGGAGACTCAGAATAAAGAGATACTCGAGACAAAGAATTACGACATTTTATTGAAAAGATTAAGGAATGCGCAGAAAGAAATTGTTCTATCTCAGCTATTAATGGAAGACGATAAAATAGTCAGTAAATACTTGTTCGAAATTGAAAGCAAAATAATGGATACTTTATCAGAAATTTACAACAAGTTTAACCTTGAATTTGACCCAGTATAAAAAAAAAAGAAACCAAAAAAAAAAAAAAAACTTTTTTTTTTTTTTTTTTTTTTGCCTTCACAAACATTTGTACTGACTAGGAAAATCTGTTTTTAACACTAGCTTACAAAACTTCTCTTTCCTCAGTTTTTGTTTAATCGACTTTTTTTCTTCTTTTGATTCAATCACATCATTTTCATCTAAACATTCATCAAAACTATTTTTATCTTTAGTAAAAAACAAAACAACTGTCTTTAACTGTTCTCTAAAGTCTTTTAAAACTGAATTATACTTTTGTGTTAAAATCCATACACTAATCCCTGCATGTCTACCACTGAAAGCTAACTTAGCTAAACTATTTCTTTTTTTAACAATGTCTTTTTCAGCCGAGCAGTCATCAATAATAAACAATGTTGACGTTCCTTTAAACAGTTGATAAAAATGATCTAAACATTCACTTAACTTATTACTTGGGTCAACCAAATAGACTTTATCATCCTCCCAAATGAACTTTCTTTCTTTGTATGATTTGTTGAATTCTAAAGTAGTACAAAAAATTACTATATGTTCAAAGTGATTTCGATAAACCGTTTGTATTAAATCTAACATAAATATCGTTTTTCCACACCCAGTCATCCCGCAAAATAACCCGCAATGTGGTTCTTTTGTAAGGAAATTTAAACTGTTCAAGTCCATTGTTTTAATACACAATATCTTTTAATCTGTTATTCTCAATGTTCAGCTGAGCATCGCATAGTAAATACACATAAACATATATTTGTTTGCCCACTTCCGCTTCTTTATGAATTTGAATGTTTATTCCGCCTGACCCATCACCTACTGTTCTTCCGCTACCATGAAGTTTGTTATCATCAGTTGTTCTAAGATCTAACCACAAAGCATACTTCGAAAATAAATAATCTTCTAGTCTAACATCATGAAGATGGAGGTCTTTGCAAATTAAATCAACAGACGGATCTCTTAGTTGCCCGCCTCCACCAAACAGTTTTCTTATTTCATCAAAGTGCTGATAAGGTAAAAGACCGCTCGCAAACAATTGGTTCGGTTGCCCTTCAATCGCAGTAGTCAGCTTAGTTATTTTTGGATTATAAAACCTCTCGCTTAATCTATTAAAGGGTTTTTTGGTTTCTTCAAACAGCAGCAAAATTCCTTTCAACGACCTTGCTGATATATTCAAATCGATGTTCCAGATTGTGTCTATTGTGTTTTTAGTTAACTTACTGTGATTTAAAATTCTGTTGTAGTATATTGCAAATCTTGACTGGTATTGTTGTGAAATCAACCGAGCTAATTCTTGATGACGAACAACATCAAACTCTAATGTGATGTCTGAAATACTATATTTTGCATTTGAATCTTCTGTCGATCTGATAACACGGGCATAGTCATTAAAAGTAAATTCATACATAAGCCTATCTTGTAAAGCTCCCTGATAATATGGTGAGTGTGTGTTCAATAGTTCAAAGTCAAGAGGAATGTAGAATCGATTACCATAAACTTGAGCAACCAACGCATCTTTATTGCTATCTTTTTTATCATCAGCATCAATTCTATGTTTTATACCATTATCTCCTTGTATTCCCTGATAAACCCGATCTTTTCTTTCATTTTCTGTTAACCAGAGGTCGCAATAACTCAAAAAGACATCTGCGTTATCTAAAGACATTACCTCTCTCCCTTCAAGTTTAATAGTAATCTTACTAACGATCGCTCTACCAAGATTAGCAACTAATGTTCTGTTCGGATCCGTCGCTGACTCCAGTTCTATTTTAAAAGCAAGACGTGCGGTACCTGGCACAATGACTTCATTAGATCCCAGACTAGGAAATCTTACTGATAATATTTGTCTTTGATCGATAGTTGAAGGATTATTACTTATCACGATACTCTGCCTGGTTCCTTTTACACCGAGTGGTTCTTTTAACCGTCTGTATGGATCAAGACTCGACCCGTATGATTGCGACATCTCTCTTTTTTTTAGAAATAAAATAAAAACATAATTATAAATAAAAACATGGAAGGAAAAGAAGCAGACCACGATTATGATGCCTTTGACGATGAAGCTGGAGATGACATGAGTGAAGACATTCCTTTATTGTCTCGTCGTCGTAATCTACTATTTTTAAGACAAGAACTAGATGAAGCAGAACCAAACCCGAATGTAGAAGTTAGACCAAGGGAAGATAATATAGTAGTTGGAAAATCTCAATTTGAAATGCACTATGAAATACAGAAATCGAAAGTAATGGCTTTTCGTAAATTTATAGGTCAAGATTTATCCGATTTGTATGATCCTAATGACTATGTTTTAGATAGTGAAGGTCATTTATTTTTGAATAATAATGAATCAACCCGACTTACACAAAGATATAATCCAGCAAAGTTTTATAAAATAAGTTCAATAATTTCTCATGGCACCCCGATTAAGGATCTAAGACGTATTGGCGTTGACATAAAACCAAAACCAACCCTAAGCACACAAGCTGTTTCTACTCTTCAAAACACACTACAAGAACTACCTACTGATTCCCATCTTCAATCGATTCCCCTTAGAGACTTAAGCGCAACTGCGGACCAGATAATAGAAATGGAAACTAGTTTTATAGCTTTAGAAGATGAAGAAACCCATTTAAAAACATTACATGATTCACCATTACCTATGAGAGAACTAATGGCGCTCAATTCAACATTACAATCTACCAGAGGCGAGTTAACAAATAATCTAGCAAAGTTAAGCGAACTGGATGCTCACATTGACAGAGAAAAACAGAAATTAGTTGAAGCGGACGACAATAACCTAGGACAAGACGTAAAAGACAGAATCATGCAAAGACTAGATGATCTTCAACAAGAGAGAGCTGCAAGACTAGAAGTACTGTCAACTAACCGTGAACAATTACGAACACAAGTCAGCAGAATAAAAGAAACCATCCAAAGAATTTTACACGAAGATACAACGTTAGCAGAAAGAATAAAAACTTTATTTAGAGAGCAAGGAGTCACGATAGCGAGCGTTATGACAGCTTTAGGGTTTGCAATCTCTACTTTAGTGTTTGCTTTAACAGGAACAGGTGGTGGTGGTGGTCAATTACCTTCTCCACCTTCTCCACCTTCGCCATCAAAAGACTCTTGGATTAAAAAACAACTGGAACATTTAACGAATCTATTAAAAAAATTAGGAGAAAAAGCACTAGATGCTATACCCGGTATATTAGGTGGAATTGTTAGTTGGCTTTTTTCTACTGCAAGCAAAGTAGTCGGTTTTATGGCTGAACACTTATGGATGCTAATAGTTTTAGTTGTAGGATTACTCTCTAGTAAAATAAAAATAAACTAGACCGGCTGCTGTTAGAAAAATAACTAGTGCTGTCTTTTCGTTTTCGTGACTGTCAGTTAAGTTCGTTAAGTTCGTTGAGTTCGTAGAGTTAGTTAAGTTCGTAGAGTTAGTTAAGTTCATAGAGTTAGTTAAGTTCGTTGAATTCGTTAAGTTAATATTCTTTTTTTGACTGACAGGGATTGGATGGTGTGTTCTTTGTATGATCGACAATGTAGAATTTATTTTTAAATTTTTACCAACTGCTTGATTATCTTTTGCTATAAGGATTTCGTTGTTATAGTTTACAATTGTTCCTATTTGAAGTCTAAGATCAGAGGGCAGCATGTATAATCCACTACCAACAGCAAAGTCTACTTTTGATCTTGCAAATCTTAAAACGTCTTGATACCTTTTAATGCTTGCTGGGAGGTCAACTGTAGAATTGATTGCATCTTCTAAATTAGCTAAATACTGTTTTTGTGCATCAAACCCAGTAGAAGGATCCATTATCTCAGATTTAACTTGCGCTTGAGATCCTAGCAAACACCACACGTAAGTACGAATAGAATCATTTACTCGTTCTATTCCCGCCTTTGTCAGTCCTTCAGAAGTATCAAGAATAAAAGTAGACCAAGCGTTTTTATGTTTTTGTTGAATAGATCCCAGATGAACGGTCGTACCTGAAGAAAAAGACGTGTAAGGTGGATTCCAATCATAGTTATACTTTCTGTGCACGCCCCAATAATAAAGTGTTCCCAAACCATGATTACGATCTAACTTTTGCCTAAAGTCTGTATTCAAGTTAATGTTAAACTCATTACAAATCCGTTCAAAGGCCTTCAAGTCAATTCTGTTGTTGAACGGATTAAAAGTAGAATCATTCGGTAATGGAGCATGTAGTTCAGACAAAATACGCTTGAAAGTATAATAGAAATGAAATCTATAAACTGCTTTTACCATGACTCCAGGATGATTTAAGTGATCAGCGAAAGAAACACCACACCCTGT
Source organism: Phymorhynchus buccinoides (assembly GCA_017654935.2). Lineage (NCBI taxonomy): Eukaryota > Metazoa > Mollusca > Gastropoda > Neogastropoda > Raphitomidae > Phymorhynchus > Phymorhynchus buccinoides. The sequence continues at coordinate 58,824,148 of CM065690.1, read as the reverse complement.
TGTTGCACAGAACACAGCAAAGTTTAACTGGTTTTGATAAAACTGCATTGGATGACTAAACCATGCCTTTGCGATGTTATCATGTTTAACACTAGGATTTAAATAATGGTTTAATGGATTACTGACCTTAACTTCAAAAGAATCAACTCCCACTGCAACAACTATTGAATCAACAGCTATAGTTTTAGGGTTATATGATCCAACTGCATATTTAACGTCTTTGTTATATTTAAAAGCATTCATTTATATATTCGCAATAAAAATGTTTATTTATATAACTGATCAAGACGAGCCAATACTTTTACAACGCCCTATTGAAAATCATGGTTCTCTAAAAGTAGCGCTCCATGAAATTTATTACAAAGTTAAATGGATTAACATAAGCGAATCCTTAAAAAACAATTGGATAAGAAAAATTACCAAAGAAGAAAGGGTTGAACTGACTATACCAGACGGTTATTACGGTTTTTGTTCATTAAAAGAGATTTTAAACGACTTCGACATTACTTTAAAACTTAATGAGGGAAATTTAAAAGTGAAGATGACGTTTAGAGGTCAAAAAGGTGAAGTATTTGAATTTGCTAATGAATTGGCTAAACTATTAGGTTTTAGATTAGACAGGTTCCATGTCACTGATAATGCACTGCAAAGTAATTCATTTACAGCTGTAAAATCACTTAATCTCGGAATACATTCTTTATTATACTTTCATTTAGATATCCTGAGTACGGATAACAACTTATTTGATAACCAGCCGTCTACTGTGTTAAGAGTTCTTCCAACAGCAAAAGCGGCATACTGTGATTACGAAATTATTACATTCACTAACTTACAGTTTAAAGAATTAGTTTGTGGGGTTCACCATTCACTAAAAATAAGAATAACTGACGAAAAAGGAAAAGAAGTTCAGTGCGACAGCTTGAATGCTTTATTAGAAATAAAATAATTTAGTATAAAACAATGTCACGCGGACCAGATCAACCGGTTATGCTTGACCCTGTTAGATGCGCAACTTTAGAATTGAAGGACCTAGCAGACACAGAAGACTTTGATTTAAATGGGGAGATAGGAGCGCTGTATGGTTTTGAGTACACAAACAACGGCTATTATAAACGAGCAGAAATAAGTGATAAAAAGGTTCCTAAACTAGAGCAACTGCGTAATGTAGTAGCTGACAATGTTGGCCAGTTTGAATATAAAGTTGTTAGGGAAAGGGATAACAAATGGCATTTAATTCCATTCATTGATTGGGAAATAAAGTTTGAATTTTTAAGCCCGTTTACATTCTTTGATAATAACAAATACTTTCGCAAATCATTTAACTCAGGGCCGTTACATGTCAGTCTGATTCCACAAAACAACAGCAGAAGAGAAATAGCAATCAAACCTTATAAAAAGAGACAGTACATACTGCATAGAAAAAAGACAGTGACAAAAGATGCAGCCACGCAATTAGAGTTCATTCCTAAAATGGCTTTAGCAGACGAATTTACTATGATATTTGAACTTTCTGTTAGAGCAGACAACCCTGATTCCCTACCTGTTGGTGTTAGCGACAACCTAATGAAAGGGATTCTTATTTCTTGGCAAAACTTGGATGTTGAATCAGTGAGATGTACTATCGTTATTCAAAACCGCGGTGAAGAAATTAAGGCAGTGTCGACCAGCGATAAAGTTATATTGAGTGTTGATCCAGACAATCTTAAAGAATTAACGTACATTAATGTTACTAATTTAGATCTCATTGGGTTTTATTACACTGAAAGCATTTTGCCTGATGATCTTCTTAAAATGATAGCAAGTGCAAATTAAATGTTAAACATTTTTTTTTTTTAAATATAAAAAAAGATGTCCGTTACAGTTTATCCAAAAATACCAAAAGAAAATACTGACAAAGAAAAGACTGATGGTGGTGATGATCCTGAAATCAGAAAGTTCAGATTGTCTACCATTACAGAAATACAAAGAGAATTGGAAAAAGACCTCACTAACTATAACAGAACCAAACGAAGGTACTCTTGTTTGTTTAATACAGCAACATACTTAAATACTGGATTTGGGAGTCTAGGTACTTTAACAGCAGGAAGCTCTGTAGGGTTGTTAGCGACAGGGGCCGGATCAGTAGTAGCTTTGCCTCTAGGTTGTGTATCGTTGGCGCTGGGGTTGTTTTCAATGACAACGTCCGCTTTCAACAAAAAAATAAAAGTCAAACTTCAAAAGCATACAGCCATGGTTCAATTAATAATGGCAAAACTTAGTTCATTCCGATTAATTATCAGTAAAGCTTTGCAAGACTCTCAAATTTCGGATGAGGAGTTCAATAGACTGCAAGCTGACTACAATGATTACAAAATGCAAAAGTTCGAACTACAAAAAAAGTCAAGAGCAAGTTTTTCACAACCGCAAGACATAGAAGCAATAAAAAAAGAATGTGAAAAAAAAATAAACGACACATTAAAATCTGTTCTAGGGAAATAACAATAAGAACTCCAAAGGGTGCTTATTCAATTCAATATGATTACAAGTTTCGAAAGTCTACTGACTATGACACTTAGTTCTCCAGTGGCCAATTGAATACGAAAACTCAGGCGATTTAAACACACGTTTTGAATTGTTTGAGTCAAGTGACTTTTTATTTACAACTGTTGTGTTTATTTCGTGTAACTTAGACTGTATTTTTATGTTGTCATGATAAAACGTCTTGGAGTCAAACAGTGCTTCTTTATAGTTATCGTGTGTCATGACCATTTGAACAACCGGTCTAGAAATTCCTTTTGCTTTTTTAATTACGCTAGTTTGGCTGGCAATTGAATACATCTTTGCTCTCAGACCAACGTACTCTTTGATTATAGTTCCATTCAGTTCATCCTTCATCTTACCGATTACCTTTTTATTTACGGATGAATGTAATGAAGATTCACTTGGGTAGTCAGAGGTGTCATACCAGGAGACAACACCTTTTGCTGAATCTGTCTCTAAATCTTTGTAGAAGTCTTCAGTCGGAATGTCTAGAATAAATGAGTCCGTATCTGTATAAAGTACTCTGGAGTCTGGATAGAGTGGTTTAAAGTAGTCGTAAAGAAATTCTAGCATCAATAACTTAGACAATTCAAGAACAGCAAACCCAATGAAGACTGGTTTATCTAGCTTCACATTAATTTTTTTCATCATTATCCCGTAAAGGTTGTCATGGAACTTTTTGAAGTCTTGATAATTAGGTTTTGAAGTTAATTTGATTGCTTTGTTTTCTTGGGTAACTAATCTAACGTCTTTGCGTTTGTGCGGGTTTTCCATTGTCTTTCCAAAACAACTGTTGTTCATTAGTTTAAAGAAGTCTTTTTCTGAGGCGTCGGTAGCTTGAGTTCTGAGATTAGTGTTCTTCATTATATATGGTTCCATGAACTTCCTCTGAGTGAACGAAATGATTCTATGAACTGCTGTTAGTCTTAATCCGTGACGTAAATAAAATTGTAGTAATCTATAATGACAGACGTATTTTTTTTTGGAGTGTAGATTAGGCACAAGTTTAGGGAGGTCATTCTCCACTTGAAGTCTTTCAACTGCTAACGGGTAGTCATTGTGCAGGTCATGGAGTTCGTCCGGATAATCTAAGTCGACTTCTAAAATAAATCCTGTTTCGTAAGAATCTGATAATTTCAAAAGCCATTGCAAAAACTCTGCGATATTAAAATTAAAAGGAGCTGTAAACATTTTAAAGTTACGTAATGGAAGTGACTGGCACATCGCCCAACCATAGAGATTGTTTGCATCTAAATACATGATATAATTTGATGGTTTAGAAGGATCGTAGTCGTCTAAGTATTTGTTGTTAGCCTTGCAGTAACCGTGTGAAGCCATAGAGATTCCCCCGCGTAGTCCGTCTTCAATCATCTGGAGAGTTAGTAGATCGGAGAGTAAGTCAATCTGTATTTTGGTAAATCTTAAGAAAGCATCCCAACTCATACCAGGAGCAGTGATATAATTAGCAGGGTCTAGACTGTAATGTTTTATACACGTTTTTCTGTAGTTCTCGAATACATCTGCAAGCAAACAAACGTCAGCCATTAAATAGGCGTCGTGGTAGTCTCCCATGGTCTGGCATTTTAACTTAATCCACGCTGACTGAGCATGGTTGTAGTCAGAGTCGCTTATATCTTTTCCTTTTAAACTAGAGTAGAATGCACCTTTGGGAGGTAATTTTAAATCGTCGAACCGCTCCCAACTACTCATGTACTCATAAGGGTATACTCCTTTTCGAACAAGTGCTGGATCAAAGTATTTTTCTGTTATAGTGCATTTGGATAGTGACTGACCTAAAGACTCTAGTGATCCCATCAGATGTTGTAATGAATCGTAAAAAGACAATTGACCTAATGTAAATGTCATGTACTTTTCTGAAGACTGAGCTATACAACTGACGGTTCTAAATTCATCAGTAACTGCTTGTAGAATTAAATGAGAGTCATATCCACGTAGATTGTGAAAGAATATAGGCAGTTTCCAAGTCTTTGGTTCAAACTTTAACTGCAAATTACAGGAGTTGTGTGCTGCTCCTCTGAATTTTCCACTAATGTGATCATGGTCTCGTACTTTATAGATGTCTGGACAGTCAGGGGAGTCTTCCACAAACCCTTTTCCGCAAATCCAACATTCAGTAGCTGATTCAAATTGAATTAAATCTTCAGGTGTCATGATTAAATCTAATAAATTTAGTTGGTTAGATAGTTCATTTCGTAGTTTCATCATTCTCATTAAAAAGATTTTTGCAGCATCGGGTCCTCTATAAAGTTCAGGTTCAAAATGTATCCCATCTGATCTAAGAACAATAAATGCGAATGAACAGATTTGATGATTATTCAATAAAACAGTTTTAGGAAGATTTTTAGGAGCTGGTCCTTGATAGGGTACAATGATTGACTCGAAATCAGCATAAACAACATAAGGACTTAATTGCAGTTTCTTCCAGTTTTTAAAGAACACCTTACTTCCTTCTTTCGGAGTAATAAGTTCAGTATTACAGTCAATGGATGAATTACAATGTTTTCTATGTTCAACCGCTGCTTGAATACTTGGCATTCTTAGTAAACATCTTCGACAGAATTCTTGTTTTTCTTTGTGATTTGTAGTATAGTTTATAAGTCTGCTCATTGTTCTGATTAAAGTGTAGTGTGTTTTTGTTCCGTCTGTTACTAAGAGAAGATCAATATGTTTTTTATCAGGATCACCAATCATGGGAGAGTTCTTTGAAACTCGGATTGGTTTAAGGTTTTCTTCTACAGACCATGTGTAGATGTTAATTGAAATTGGTTTATTCTGTTCTTCAAATTGATCAACTTCGCTTAGGCTTACAGGGAAGTCGATTCCATCAAAGTTTAATTCATTTATGTAAGGTTGATAGTTAATTACTCTTTCTGCGTTCTTTTTGATATAATGAAGTTTAGCTAAAACACACCACATAAAACATTTATCATCAGTATTTTTTATGTTTAATACTGCACGCTTTAAAACAAGTTCTTTAGGTAAAGGAATAAAGGAGTTTCCTACGATTGGAGCATATTTACTCTCCTTCATTTTAATTTCTAATACCCCGCCTTCTGACCAACCAGATCCTCTTAGTTTTGCCTCTTCTGATACGTTAATGAACTGGGTGATTAAATTGTCTGCCCAGGTTTCTGTAAAATCATTATATGAAAGAACTACTTGCTGTTTAGTAGAGACCCATACTTGAAGCTGCTCACCTTGGACTGTTTCATAATCTACGTACACTGCTAACATTACTTTAACTGGTGGTTCTATAGCTAGTTTTTCAGGTATTTGCGAAATAGCATGTTTTACACTTTTTAGTACATTTTTTGGATCAATAACTTCTAAATCCGTTTCTTTAAAAACTTTGTCTAAGTGCTCAATTATTTCATCAAGCGCCATTGTCATGTTGAGTTCCTTTTTCTAACTCAAATTATTTTGTTTAATTAAAAATAATTAATTTTGTTTCACCTAAAGTAGTGGCTTTTTTTTTTGATTTGGCAGAATAAAGGGGAGACGAATTTTTACTTTTTTTACCCCTTAAAGTAGCGTTTTTGTATCTAAAAGTAGAAGATTTTCCTCTTGAGCCAGAATCCCCCTTTAGCTGTTAAATCACGCTGTTTTCGTGAGTAAAAACGATTGAATCGCACTGTTTTTGTGAATAAAAAACGCAAGAAAACGGCTTAAATCACACCTTTTTTGAGGGGTTAAAAAGCATAAGAAAAAGTAGTGTTTTTTAGCCGTTTTTTAATAAACGGAGGAGTGAAACCGAAACCGAAACCGAAACTGAGCCAGAAGCCCCCTTTAGCTGTTCTCTGAAACGCTCATGCCCTCATTCCATCCCAACGTCCTCCCGTTCTTAATCTTCTCCCGCTCTTGGAGAACTGAAAGAACAAAAATCACTGATACAGTGCAGACCTACGGTGACCCAACTCAGTCTCCACAGCATCTAACAAACAAGAGGCGTGAAACAAGGGTAGGCAACTCGTGACCAAATCGTTCTATCATTTGTTTAAGAAAAGCTGTTTATGCAACTCGTGACCAAATCGTTCTTCATTTGTTTAAGAAATGCTGTTTATGCAACTCGTGACCAAATCGTTCTTCATTTGTTTAAGAAATGCTGTTTATGCAACTCGTGACCAAATCGTTCTATCATTTGTTTAAGAAATGCTTGTTATGTATATACTCTAACTGTACGCGTGCCTACCTGTTTCAGAATCACGTTTTTATGACCAAATGCATACATGTGGGGATTTTATTTTTAAATTATGAGCACAATCAGTAAAATTACACCTTTTCATATCCGTTAAAACAAGCTGGCAAGCCATATAAGCGTTCTCCCATTTTAAGACACGACAGAGTGAGAGAGAGAGAGAGAGAGAGAGAGAGAGAGAGAGAGAGAGAGAGAGAGAGAGAGAGAGAGAGAGAGAGAGAGAGAGAGAGAGAGATGGGGGCAAGTGCACACACACACACACACACACACACACACACACACACACACACACACACACACACACACACACACACACACACACACACGCTCGAACAAACCAAGCCACAAAAAAGAACCAATTGGGGTTCCCTTTAATGAATCAGCACCACAATCCTTCAGTCCTATTAGGGCCTATCAGGCTGAGGGTTTTAGGACATTTAGGCCTCACAGCCTCTTCAGTGTTCTTTCAGTTTTATATTAGAATTATTCAAAGGTTCGGGTTATGTAAGCTAGGAGGGAGGCATCAGCTGATGCTGCAGCTTCGAAGTCTGCTGCCCCAGACTCTGGACCTGGTTCTCCATGCCCGTGTAGTTGGCCATCAATGTCTGCGCCTGCTCGGTCATTTCCGACGTGCTGTTCTCCAATTTAACAAGCTCAGCTTTCGTGGCAGCCATTTTACTCTCTAAGAGAGACAACTCTCCTTCTACGCCGTCTATGGTGACGTTGCCTCCCTTGCGCAGGGGCGAGTCACTGGGAATACAGAAGGAAGCGTGGGAAGAGTTGTCGACCGTGCAGGTGTAGCGGCCCTCTAGGAAGTGGTTGGGCACAGCGAGGAAGTAGCGGCCATCTTGTTGGAAAGTGCTGTTCAGAGTTTGGTTGTCAGGAGTCTGCAAAACATGTTTGACATGGGTGAAAGTGAAACATTCTTCCATTCCTGAAATGACACACGAATGCTTCCATTCCTGAGCACCATATCCCCATTCCTGAAGGTGACCGGCCGACAGCATTAATTCCAATGTGCATGTGTGTGTCTGTGTATGTGGGGAGGGTGGTGGTTAGTAATCCACGTCTGTTGCCACATTACAGTCTGCTATCAATGCCAGCTGGCAACATCTTTTGTTTTGTAGGACCGTTGATCAGGATGACAAGATGGTCATTCCTGAAGACTTTCCATCCGCTTTTTTTTTATTCCTGATTTCAGAAGCACTTTTGAGCTAAGTTATTTTCACCCAAGGATGGCATCATAATTAATGAGAATGCACGTATTCTTTAATTGACACTAAATACAGTACATAGATTCTACTTTTCAGTGCTCTATGCACTCTCTTTCTCCCCCCCCCCCTTCTCTCTCTCTCTCTCTCTCTCTCTCTCTCTCTCTCTCTCTCTCTCTCTCTCTCTCTCTCTCTCTCTCTCTCTCTCTCTGTCTCACTGTCCACACGATGTCCACTTTAGGCAGCCACAGAGAGGTAACGGTTCCACAGGACAACACCAGGTGGTGCTGACCACTGGCCTTCATCCACTGGGCACCCTCAAACCCCGCCTCCAGAACATCACCCACTGTGAGGGAAGAGTCTGCAAAATGAGGGGGGGGGGACTTCTCTGTTATATCTGGAAGAGAGCTATAGCATGGTACATGTATTTATAAGTGTGTTGGCTGAGCTCTATTTATTTATTTATTTATTTATTTATTTATTATGAACATTTATATAGCGCTTATTCATCAAAGCTCTAAGCGCTTTAAAAAAATTACTACAGAATATTATAAAAAATTTATATTAAAAACATATATGAACAAACATTCTTACCCCTCACCGTCACCCACCCACCCTAATGCTCCATCTCTCATTATCGAACACAGCCACACTCTACCAAGGAATAGGTGTCAGTGAGCCCCTCGAAAGCGTCCCAAGGACCAGCTGAAGCGTCAGCTCAATGCAGCTGGTATCCATGACAAGGACTGGGAAAACATGGCCCAAGACAGGGACGAATGGACATCGTCAGTAAAGGGTAGCATAGAGGCCTTCGAGGCAGCCAGAAAAGACAGGGACAAATGGACATCGTCAGTAAAGGGTAGCATAGAGGCCTTCGAGGCAGCCAGAAAAGACAGGGACGAATGGACATCGTCAGTAAAGGGTAGCATAGAGGCCTTCGAGGCAGCCAGAAAAGACAGGGACGAATGGACATCGTCAGTAAAGGGTAGCATAGAGGCCTTCGAGGCAGCCAGAAAAGACAGGGACGAATGGACATCGTCAGTAAAGGGTAGCATAGAGGCCTTCGAGGCAGCCAGAAAAGCCAGGGACGAATGGACATCGTCAGTAAAGGGTAGCATAGAGGCCTTCGAGGCAGCCAGAAAAGACAGGTACAAATGGACATCGTCAGTAAAGGGTAGCATAGAGGCCTTCGAGGCAGCCAGAAAAGACAGGGACAAATGGACATCGTCAGTAAAGGGTAGCATAGAGGCCTTCGAGGCAGCCAGAAAAGACAGGGACAAATGGACATCGTCAGTAAAGGGTAGCATAGAGGCCTTCGAGGCAGCCAGAAAAGACAGGTACAAATGGACATCGTCAGTAAAGGGTAGCATAGAGGCCTTCGAGGCAGCCAGAAAAGACAGGGACGAATGGAAATCGTCAGTAAAGGGTAGCATAGAGGCCTTCGAGGCAGCCAGAAAAGACAGGGACGAATGGACATCGTCAGTAAAGGGTAGCATAGAGGCCTTCGAGGCAGCCAGAAAAGACAGGGACGAATGGACATCGTCAGTAAAGGGTAGCATAGAGGCCTTCGAGGCAGCCAGAAAAGACAGGGACGAATGGAAATCGTCAGTAAAGGGTAGCATAGAGGCCTTCGAGGCAGCCAGAAAAGACAGGGACGAATGGACATCGTCAGTAAAGGGTAGCATAGAGGCCTTCGAGGCAGCCAGAAAAGACAGGGACGAATGGACATCGTCAGTAAAGGGTAGCATAGAGGCCTTCGAGGCAGCCAGAAAAGACAGGGACGAATGGACATCGTCAGTAAAGGGTAGCATAGAGGCCTTCGAGGCAGCCAGAAAAGACAGGGACGAATGGACAACGTCAGTAAAGGGTAGCATAGAGGCCTTCGAGGCAGCCAGAAAAGAAAGTCGCAAAGAACAAGTGGAGCGGGACGAAAGCATCAACGGCGCAGAGCCCCTGACTCTGGGTTTTTAAGCCCGTATGCCGATCCAGGATCGGACTGTTCAGCCACCAGAGACTTCCCCGCTGATCCTCGGATCCAATGAACCAGGCACCGTGTCCATAGCATGTAGCGTAACAGCTCAAAATGTACCAAGGAAACATTTCGTCCAGTTCCCCTTAGCGTACTATTGATCATCATTAAAGGCGGTAGACAATTTTGACTGTCTCGTTCTTTCGTCATTCCTCATACACTGGGCAGCTGATGAATGCTTGTAGCCGTCTTCTCCAGTAGATCTGTGTGGCTGGGTGTGTGCTATCTACTGTTCTCTGACTTCCTCGTAAAGGGCGAGTCTCTGGCGGCTCTTCTTTTCCGCGGAAGCAGGCTGATGATGGCGCCAATTTTAGCTTCCTGTTCATGTGATTAATTTGTGTGTGTGTGTGTGTGTGTGTGTGTGTGTGTGTGTGTGTGTGTGTGTGTGTGTGTGTGTGTGTGTGTGTGTGTGTGTGTGTGTGTGTGTGTGTGTGTGTGTGTGTGTGTGTGTGTGTGTGCGCGTGCGTGCGCGCACACGCGCGCGTGTGTGTGTGTGTGCGCACGCGCGCGCGTGTGTATTTGTGTGTGTGTGTGTGTGTGTGTGTGTGTGTGTGTGCGTGCGTGTGCGTGTGCGTGCGTGTGCGTGCGTACGTCTATGTGTGCGCGCGCATGTGTGTGTGTCTGTGTGTGTGTATGTGTGCACATGTGGTGTGAGTGTATGAAAGTGCGTGACTCTTTGTGCGCGCGTATGCTGTGTACGTGTGTGTGCGCGTGTGTGTTCGCATGCACCCTGATGCCTACCAAATTTCATTTTCCCCCAGATATCTCCCCCTTCTCACCTGTCACCACCAGAGATGCACTCTGCACATAAGTGCGGCTGACCCCGCGCTGACTGAGGTGCACGTGCACCGAGTAGGTGCCCATGTCCTTGGCACTGACGCTGGTCAACAGCAGTCCAGCTGAGGGCACGAAGTGGACCGGGCGGCCTATGGACTGGTCAGCGAAGAAATGACCTCCAACCTGCGAGGCCAAGGTCACTTCGGCTGAAGCTGTGGAAAGAAATTGAAAAAAAGGTTTACATATATACGCATGCATTTGTTTGAATATCAGTGTGTGTGTACACTGGTGTACGTATATGTATGCATGTACATAAGTGAGTACATGCGCATAAACACATAAAAACGCGCAGTCATTCACTTGCACAGACTCGCTAGTTGATATCACACACACACACACACACACACACACACACACACACACACACACACACACATACACACACACACACACACACACACACACACACACACACACACACACACACACACACGCGCGCGCGCGCGCGCGCGCGACGCGCACATGCACGCACATATATGCGTGGACACACGCGCGTGCGCGCTCAAAAAAATACTTGACACTGTACTTGATATTGTAAAAATTATGATACGTGTGTTTGTGTGCGTGTGTGTGTGTGTGTGTGTGCGTGCGTTCGTGGGTGCACGCGCGCGCGTTTATGTGTGTGTGCATTTATTGTGTGTATGTGTGTGTGCTTGTGGAACATATTTGTGACGTTTGTTTCTATTGATGGCTTATTAATGCATTAATAACTTATTTATTATTGTAAGCGCTTAGGGCTTACTTACTGCATGTGTAAAAGGCGTGTGTGGAAGTGTGATATCTAATTCTCTAAAACACCTCTTAATTTGTATTTTAGTCTACTCTTTTTTAACAATTGTAATGAAATGACTCAGTCTCTCCCATTACGCACATGAACTAGATACAATGACAGGCCTATCAGCTTCACTGCTATGGGGTGTAAAACCAATTACAATTGCAGAATCCACCAGTGATGTAGGAATACGTGCTCTTACAGTTGGTGGGGACGAAGCGCCACTCCACGTTGAGGATGTGTTCATCCGCGGAGAGAATGTAGTCCCATGGCAGGGTGACATCTTGGCGGAAGCAGGAGGGGACAGTGGCTCGGTCAGGGACAGAATGGGAACTGGCCCACTGAAAGCCACGGGAACCTGCAGGGTGCACACAACATGGAGGAATCAATATCAAGGGGATTTACTGACACACAAATACGCACACATACACACCGGCACACACACACACACACACACACACACACACACACACACACACACACACACACACACACACACACACATACACGCGCGCGCGCGCGTGTGTGTGTGTGTGTGAGAGAGGGGGGGGGGGGTAGTGACTTCCAAGTGTTTTATATTGCATTGTCATTTAATTCTTATGATGTATCTTTATTATACATGTCTTATTATTTCTATGTTTATATAACTTTTGTGTGTGTTTTATGTGCATGCCAGACAAAGAATTTCTTTATGTTTCAAAGACAATAAATGATTGGTTGTTTGACTGGGTATGCTCCTGAAATGAGGATTGGACAAGCTGATAGCAAGAGTCTTCAGGATTGGCCATCTTGTCATCCGATCCACGGTCATATAATGTTTCTGCCAACGTTGATGGCAGATCAAGAACAAACTGATCGATCTGCAATCCTAACGCCTTCCCCACCAATCCTGCATACACAGTCACACACATTGTAAATACACATTATTTTTGATGCGGCGATTCGGAAAACATTGAAACGCTTCATTTCAGGATTGAGAGAATTGGGTGCGGTGGGTTCGAACCCGGCTGGTCACGATGTTGTATCCTTAGGAAAGATACTTTACTCCTATTTCCTGGTCCTTCGGATGAGACCTAAAACCGAGGTCCCGTGTGCGAACGCATGCACAAGATCTTGCGCGCACGTTAAAGCCCATTCCACTATTCGGTACGAGTAGGCCGTGTGTGCCGGTGGAATGGATGACACGAACTCACAAAGCATGCATCCTGTGCGCCAATAGCTGTCTAAACGAAGACTTTGGGCGTGGGGCAGGATAAACATCCCCAATCGGAAGAAGAAGAATCAATTTCATTAGCTTCAAATAAGAAGAATTCAGCTTGTGCGTGGGACTTAAAACAACAGAGTTTTAAAAAAACATATCACATATAAAGTAACGCAGACAACAACAGCCTACAAGATGACAAAAATACTCTTAAGGACCAGGGCTAGACAAGTGCACTAAAATCGTACGACTGTACGATACGATTCGATCACGTCATCTCGATGCGCCAATCACTTTCAGTTGTTGTTCTTAGAGATCACGTGATCGAATCGTATCGTACAGTCAAACGATGTTAGTGGACGTGTGGCTGACCCTTTAGGCGAGCAAGGCCCACGTCAAAACATCTGCATTTACAACACACACACATACACGCGCACGCAAGCACACACACACACACACACACACACACACACTGTGACACACATCGCGTATGCGCACACATACACACTGAGACAGAGAGAGAGAGAGAGAGAGAGAGAGAGAGAGAGAGAGAGAGAGAGAGAGAGAGAGAGAGAGAGAGAGAGAGAGAGAGAGAGAGAGAGAGATTAAATCAACTGACATACAACAATAAGAATTGGAAACCACAGACGGCCCCTAATGGAGAAGTAAGCCAGAGAATGTTTCACTTTCACCCACGGTAACAAGACAAGACATAACTAGCTCTTTGTTACAGATAAGAAGGTTAGGCCTACCTACAGACAGACGGATCCAGACAGACAGACAAACGAGATAAACTGACAACCAAAGAAAAATAAGACAACATTTGAAATGAACAAAGTACATGGAATCATTTCTTAATCTGAGCATACCTTGGCAAAAGGCGATCATCAGGAACAGCACACGCCACTGTCTGTGTCCAGACATTGTGCAGGTGTGGTCAAGATAGTAAGTGTGGTCAAGATAGTCCGGTCCTCTGAAGAAGAAAACTAAGGCACACAGCCATTACACAACACAATCATGGGCTGATTTTAAAGTGGGCAAGTTTTTAGTACGGTGCAGGGGCAACAACTGCGCAAGAGCCTTTCCTGGTGAATTGCGTCCCTTCGTTGTGCATTATCTCTCTCTCTCTCTCTCTCTCTCTCTCTCTCTCTCTCTCTCTCTCTCTCTCTCTCTCTCTCTCTCTCTCTCTCTCTCTCTCTCTCTCTCACACACACATTTTGAATGTTAATAATTAGTATAGTTAATAATAATAGGTTTGATTTTGTTATTGATGTGTTACAATATAGGGATGTTTTTTGCATGCTTTATATTACTT
>CM065690.1:58794074-58796574 GCA_017654935.2 Phymorhynchus buccinoides | reverse complement strand
CTCTCTCTCTCTCTCTCTCTCTCTCTCTCTCTCTCTCACTGTGTTGTATGTCAGTTGATTTAATATCTCTCTCTCTCTCTCTCTCTCTCTCTCTCTCTCTCTCTCTCTCTCTCTCTCTCTCTCTCTCTCTCACTGTGTTGTATGTCAGTTGATTTAATATATATCTCTCTCTTTCTCTCTCTTTCTCTCTCTCTCTCTCTCTCGCTCTCTCTCTCTCTCTCTCTCTCTCTCTCTCTCTCTCTCTCTCTCTCTCTCTCTCTCTCTCTCTCTCTCTCTCTCTCTCTCTCTCTCTCTCTCTCTCTCTCTCTCTCTCTCTCTCTCTCTCTCTCTCTCTCTCTGTGTCTCAGTGTGTATGTGTGCGCACACGCGATGTGTGTCACAGTGTGTGTGTGTGTGTGTGTGTGTGTGTGTGTGTGTGTGTGTGTGTGTGTGTGTGTGTGTGTGTGTGTGCTTGCGTGCGCGTGTATGTGTGTGTGTTGTAAATGCAGATGTTTTGACGTGGGTCTTGCTCGCCTAAAGGGTCAGCCACACGTCCACTAACATCGTTCGACTGTACGATACGATTCGATCACGTGATCTCTAAGAACAACAACTGAAATGTGATTGGCGCATCGAGATGACGTGATCGAATCGTATCGTACAGTCGTACGATTTTAGTGCACTTGTCTAGCCCTGGTCCTTAAGAGTATTTTTGTCATCTTGTAGGCTGTTGTTGTCTGCGTTACTTTATATGTGATATGGTTTTTTAAAACTCTGTTGTTTTAAGTCCCACGCACAAGCTGAATTCTTCTTATTTGAAGCTAATGAAATTGATTCTTCTTCTTCCGATTGGGGATGTTTATCCTGCCCCACGCCCAAAGTCTTCGTTTAGACAGCTATTGGCGCACATGATGCATGCTTTGTGAGTTCGTGTCATCCATTCCATCGGCACACACGGCCTACTCGTACCGAATAGTGGAATGGGCTTTAAAACGCGCGCAAGATCTTGTGCATGCGTTCGCACACGGGACCTCGGTTTTAGGTCTCATCCGAAGGACCAGGAAATAGGAGTAAAGTATCTTTCCTAAGGATACAACATCGTGACCAGCCGGGTTCGAACCCACCGCACCCGATTCTCTCAATCCTGAAATGAAGCGTTTCAATGTTTTCCGAATCGCCGCATCAAAAATAATGTGTATTTACAATGTGTGTGACTGTGTATGCAGGATTGGTGGGGAAGGCGTTAGGATTGCAGATCGATCAGTTTGTTCTTGATCTGCCATCAACGTTGGCAGAAACATTATATGACCGTGGATCGGATGACAAGATGGCCAATCCTGAAGACTCTTGCTATCAGCTTGTCCAATCTTCATTTCAGGAGCATACCCAGTCAAACAACCAATCATTTATTGTCTTTGAAACATAAAGCAATTCTTTGTCTGGCATGCACATAAAACACAAAAAAGTCATATAAACATAGAAATAATAAGACATGTATAATAAAGATACATCATAAGAATTAAATGACAATGCAATATAAAACACTTGGAAGTCACTACACACACACCTCCCTCTCACACACACACACACACACACGCGCGCGCGCGCGCGTGTATGTGTGTGTGTGTGTGTGTGTGTGTGTGTGTGTGTGTGTGTGTGTGTGTGTGTGTGTGTGTGTATGCCGGTGTGTATGTGTGCGTATTTGTGTGTCAGTAAATCCCCTTGATATTGATTCCTCCATGTTGTGTGCACCCTGCAGGTTCCCGTGGCTTTCAGTGGGCCAGTTCCCAGTCTGTCCCTGACCGAGCCACTGTCCCCTCCTGCTTCCGCCAAGATGTCACCCTGCCATGGGACTACATTCTCTCCGCGGATGAACACATCCTCAACGTGGAGTGGCGCTTCGTCCCCACCAACTGTAAGAGCACGTATTCCTACATCACTGGTGGATTCTGCAATTGTAATTGGTTTTACACCCCATAGCAGTGAAGCTGATAGGCCTGTCATTGTATCTAGTTCATGTGCGTAATGGGAGAGACTGAGTCATTTCATTACAATTGTTAAAAAAGAGTAGACTAAAATACAAATTAAGAGGTGTTTTAGAGAATTAGATATCACACTTCCACACACGCCTTTTACACATGCAGTAAGTAAGCCCTAAGCGCTTACAATAATAAATAAGTTATTAATGCATTAATAAGCCATCAATAGAAACAAACGTCACAAATATGTTCCACAAGCACACACACATACACACAATAAATGCACACACACATAAACGCGCGCGCGTGCACCCACGAACGCACGCACACACACACACACACACGCACACAAACACACGTATCATAATTTTTACAATATCAAGTACATTGTCAAGTATTTTTTTTGAGCGCGCACGCGCGTGTGTCCACGCATATATGTGCGTGCATGTGCGCAAATGTGTGTGTGTGTGTGTGTGTGTGTGTGTGTGTGTGTGTGTGTGTGTGTGTGTGTGTGTGTGTGTGTGTGTGTGTGTGTGTGTGTG
>CM065690.1:58786574-58791574 GCA_017654935.2 Phymorhynchus buccinoides | reverse complement strand
CTTTTCTGGCTGCCTCGAAGGCCTCTATGCTACCCTTTACTGACGATGTCCATTTGTCCCTGTCTTTTCTGGCTGCCTCGAAGGCCTCTATGCTACCCTTTACTGACGATGTCCATTTGTCCCTGTCTTTTCTGGCTGCCTCGAAGGCCTCTATGCTACCCTTTACTGACGATGTCCATTTGTACCTGTCTTTTCTGGCTGCCTCGAAGGCCTCTATGCTACCCTTTACTGACGATGTCCATTCGTCCCTGGCTTTTCTGGCTGCCTCGAAGGCCTCTATGCTACCCTTTACTGACGATGTCCATTTGTACCTGTCTTTTCTGGCTGCCTCGAAGGCCTCTATGCTACCCTTTACTGACGATGTCCATTTGTCCCTGTCTTTTCTGGCTGCCTCGAAGGCCTCTATGCTACCCTTTACTGACGATGTCCATTCGTCCCTGTCTTTTCTGGCTGCCTCGAAGGCCTCTATGCTACCCTTTACTGACGATGTCCATTCGTCCCTGTCTTTTCTGGCTGCCTCGAAGGCCTCTATGCTACCCTTTACTGACGATGTCCATTCGTCCCTGTCTTTTCTGGCTGCCTCGAAGGCCTCTATGCTACCCTTTACTGACGATGTCCATTCGTCCCTGTCTTTTCTGGCTGCCTCGAAGGCCTCTATGCTACCCTTTACTGACGATGTCCATTCGTCCCTGTCTTTTCTGGCTGCCTCGAAGGCCTCTATGCTACCCTTTACTGACGATGTCCATTCGTCCCTGTCTTTTCTGGCTGCCTCGAAGGCCTCTATGCTACCCTTTACTGACGATGTCCATTCGTCCCTGTCTTTTCTGGCTGCCTCGAAGGCCTCTATGCTACCCTTTACTGACGATGTCCATTTGTCCCTGTCTTTTCTGGCTGCCTCGAAGGCCTCTATGCTACCCTTTACTGACGATGTCCATTCGTCCCTGTCTTGGGCCATGTTTTCCCAGTCCTTGTCATGGATACCAGCTGCATTGAGCTGACGCTTCAGCTGGTCCTTGGGACGCTTTCGAGGGGCTCACTGACACCTATTCCTTGGTAGAGTGTGGCTGTGTTCGATAATGAGAGATGGAGCATTAGGGTGGGTGGGTGACGGTGAGGGATAAGAATGTTTGTTCATATATGTTTTTAATATAAATTTTTTATAATATTCTGTAGTAATTTTTTTAAAGCGCTTAGAGCTTTGATGAATAAGCGCTATATAAATGTTCATAATAAATAAATAAATAAATAAATAAATAAATAGAGCTCAGCCAACACACTTATAAATACATGTACCATGCTATAGCTCTCTTCCAGATATAACAGAGAAGTCCCCCCCCCCTCATTTTGCAGACTCTTCCCTCACAGTGGGTGATGTTCTGGAGGCGGGGTTTGAGGGTGCCCAGTGGATGAAGGCCAGTGGTCAGCACCACCTGGTGTTGTCCTGTGGAACCGTTACCTCTCTGTGGCTGCCTAAAGTGGACATCGTGTGGACAGTGAGACAGAGAGAGAGAGAGAGAGAGAGAGAGAGAGAGAGAGAGAGAGAGAGAGAGAGAGAGAGAGAGAAGGGGGGGGGGGGGAGAAAGAGAGTGCATAGAGCACTGAAAAGTAGAATCTATGTACTGTATTTAGTGTCAATTAAAGAATACGTGCATTCTCATTAATTATGATGCCATCCTTGGGTGAAAATAACTTAGCTCAAAAGTGCTTCTGAAATCAGGAATTAAAAAAAAGCGGATGGAAAGTCTTCAGGAATGACCATCTTGTCATCCTGATCAACGGTCCTACAAAACAAAAGATGTTGCCAGCTGGCATTGATAGCAGACTGTAATGTGGCAACAGACGTGGATTACTAACCACCACCCTCCCCACATACACAGACACACACATGCACATTGGAATTAATGCTGTCGGCCGGTCACCTTCAGGAATGGGGATATGGTGCTCAGGAATGGAAGCATTCGTGTGTCATTTCAGGAATGGAAGAATGTTTCACTTTCACCCATGTCAAACATGTTTTGCAGACTCCTGACAACCAAACTCTGAACAGCACTTTCCAACAAGATGGCCGCTACTTCCTCGCTGTGCCCAACCACTTCCTAGAGGGCCGCTACACCTGCACGGTCGACAACTCTTCCCACGCTTCCTTCTGTATTCCCAGTGACTCGCCCCTGCGCAAGGGAGGCAACGTCACCATAGACGGCGTAGAAGGAGAGTTGTCTCTCTTAGAGAGTAAAATGGCTGCCACGAAAGCTGAGCTTGTTAAATTGGAGAACAGCACGTCGGAAATGACCGAGCAGGCGCAGACATTGATGGCCAACTACACGGGCATGGAGAACCAGGTCCAGAGTCTGGGGCAGCAGACTTCGAAGCTGCAGCATCAGCTGATGCCTCCCTCCTAGCTTACATAACCCGAACCTTTGAATAATTCTAATATAAAACTGAAAGAACACTGAAGAGGCTGTGAGGCCTAAATGTCCTAAAACCCTCAGCCTGATAGGCCCTAATAGGACTGAAGGATTGTGGTGCTGATTCATTAAAGGGAACCCCAATTGGTTCTTTTTTGTGGCTTGGTTTGTTCGAGCGTGTGTGTGTGTGTGTGTGTGTGTGTGTGTGTGTGTGTGTGTGTGTGTGTGTGTGTGTGTGTGTGTGTGTGCACTTGCCCCATCTCTCTCTCTCTCTCTCTCTCTCTCTCTCTCTCTCTCTCTCTCTCTCTCTCTCTCTCTCTCTCTCTCTCTCTCTCTCTCTCACTCTGTCGTGTCTTAAAATGGGAGAACGCTTATATGGCTTGCCAGCTTGTTTTAACGGATATGAAAAGGTGTAATTTTACTGATTGTGCTCATAATTTAAAAATAAAATCCCCACATGTATGCATTTGGTCATAAAAACGTGATTCTGAAACAGGTAGGCACGCGTACAGTTAGAGTATATACATAACAAGCATTTCTTAAACAAATGATAGAACGATTTGGTCACGAGTTGCATAAACAGCATTTCTTAAACAAATGAAGAACGATTTGGTCACGAGTTGCATAAACAGCATTTCTTAAACAAATGAAGAACGATTTGGTCACGAGTTGCATAAACAGCTTTTCTTAAACAAATGATAGAACGATTTGGTCACGAGTTGCCTACCCTTGTTTCACGCCTCTTGTTTGTTAGATGCTGTGGAGACTGAGTTGGGTCACCGTAGGTCTGCACTGTATCAGTGATTTTTGTTCTTTCAGTTCTCCAAGAGCGGGAGAAGATTAAGAACGGGAGGACGTTGGGATGGAATGAGGGCATGAGCGTTTCTCTGTCTGTCCGTCAACGAATGTTATACTCCAGGCTCTACTGCCCAAACTAGTGAACCAATCTTAACGAAATTTGGCTGAATGATCCCCCCATGTTCCAACAATGGTGTCCGAAACGCACCCCCATTTGTTGTTGTTCTAACAACAACGAAGATTGCCTGAGATACAAAACGAACGATAATGAAACTTTGCAATGTTGTTTCTAATAACACAAGGGCGAGGCACGTGACGTCAGTTCACCCAATTGCCAGTCATACAAACGTACTCCCAGGCGAATCGATGTTTTGTGAGAATTGTTTTCCAGTCACCACAGTCTGAACTACTGACCTGATCATAACAAAACTGGCAGAATTGTCTCCCATGTTTGGACAAATGTTACCTGCAATGCTATTTCACCCCAAACGGCAAGCCACATCAACCTATTTCCAGTGAGTCATTAGCTGTTGAACCGAGAGGACGTTGATATGGCGTTGCCAATCTGTATCCGTGTTTGCTGTGCAATATATTGAGCTGGTTGACACGACAGTAGGCAAACACTGGACATAGCACAAGGTGTGTACCACTGCAATAAAGCCCAATATATCAGACAAGAGTCCTCTCCCGGCCTCTCTGTCTCAGTCTCAATGTGTCTAAGTATCTCTCTCTTTTTCTGTCTGTCTGTCTATCTATCCGTTTCTCTCTCTCTCTCTCTCTCTCTCTCTCTCTCTCTCTCTCTCTCTCTCTCTCTCTCCTCTCTCTCTCTCTCTCTCTCTCTCTCTCTCTCTCTCTCTCTCTCTCTCTCTCTCTCTCTCTCTCTCTCTCTCTCTCTCTCTCTCTCTCTCTCTCTCTCTCTCTTGATTGATTGACAGGAAACAGGTGGTGGCTGTAAATAGCTCTGTATCGTCGTCTCTAACAACAAAGTATGGCATTCCTCAGGGGTCTATCCTAGGACCAATACTTTTGTCTATTTATATTAATGACTTGCCTCTAGTTATAAGTTCCCTATGTAAACTTTTTGCCGATGATACAACACTACACACAAGTCATTCCAATTATACAACAGTATTTCAAACGTTACAAAACAGCATCAATTAACTTTTAAATTGGGCAGAGTTGAATCATATGAGCTTGCACCCATTAAAAACCAAACTTATGATAATTACAACAAGACAAAAACGCCAGAACCTTCCTAACAACTTTTTGACTCTCTTTATTAATGGCAATGCAGTTGAGGAAGTTGGGAGTCACAAAGTTCTTGGCGTTGTTGTTGACAATAATCTTTCTTGGTCCGAACATGTCACTAAAACCTGCAAATCCGTGTCTTCAAAGATTTATCAGTTGTCTAAAATAAAGCATTTTCTAGACCTCCATTCACGTAAGATATTTTTCCACTCATTTATTGAATCGCATATCAACTACGCGTCAACTCTGTGGGATGGCGCTAGTGAAAATATTTTGAAACCTCTTTCAAGTCTTCATAGACGAGCATTAAAACTAGTTCTGCTTAAGTCCTCAAAACTAACCACTTATGACCACAAAGCTTTAGACATTCTACCCTTCCATTTAAAGCTAAATTATAACAAGGCTATTTTTATGTTTAAGATTTTATCAGGCAATGCCCCACAATCTCTTACCAGTAGGTTTGTTGTCAATGACCGGCGCCACGAACATAAAATCATGCTCCCTCTTCCAAGAATTGACCTCTTCAAGACAAGCTTGGCTTATTCTGGT
>CM065690.1:58776574-58781574 GCA_017654935.2 Phymorhynchus buccinoides | reverse complement strand
CACAGCAATAGATCAGTGTCCAACGTAACACAGCAATAGATCAGTGTCTAACGTAACACAGCAATAGATCAGTGTCTAACGTAACATAGCAATAGATCAGTGTCTAACGTAACATAGCAATAGATCAGTGTCTAACGTAACATAGCAATAGATCAGTGTCTAACGTAACATAGCAATAGATCAGTGTCCAACGTAACACAGCAATAGATCAGTGTCTAACGTAACACAGCAATAGATCAGTGTCTAACGTAACATAGCAATAGATCAGTGTCTAACGTAACATAGCAATAGATCAGTGTCTAACGTAACACAGCAATAGATCAGTGTCTAACGTAGCATAGCAATAGATCAGTGTCTAACGTAACACAGCAATAGATCAGTGTCTAACGTAACATAGCAATAGATCAGTGTCTAACGTAACACAGCAATAGATCAGTGTCTAACGTAACATAGCAATAGAAAGATCAGTGTCCAACGTAGCACAGCAATAGATCAGTGTCTAACGTAACACAGCAGTAGAAAGATCAGTGTATAACGTAACATAGCAGTAGAAAGATCAGTGTCTAACGTAACATAGCAATAGATCAGTGTCTAACGTAACATAGCAATAGATCAGTGTCTAACGTAACACAGCAATAGATCAGTGTCTAACGTAACATAGCAATAGATCAGTGTCTAACGTAGCATAGCAATAGATCAGTGTCTAACGTAACATAGCAATAGATCAGTGTCTAACGTAACATAGCAATAGATCAGTGTCTAACGTAACACAGCAATAGATCAGTGTCTAACGTAACATAGCAATAGAAAGATCAGTGTCCAACGTAGCACAGCAATAGATCAGTGTCTAACGTAACACAGCAGTAGAAAGATCAGTGTCTAACGTAACATAGCAGTAGAAAGATCAGTGTCTAACGTAACATAGCAATAGATCAGTGTCTAACGTAACATAGCAATAGATCAGTGTCTAACGTAACATAGCAATAGATCAGTGTCTAACGTAACATAGCAATAGATCAGTGTCTAACGTAACATAGCAATAGAAAGATCAGTGTCTAACGTAGCATAGCAATAGAAAGATCAGTGTCTAACGTAGCATAGCAATAGACAGATCAGTGTCTAACGTAACATAGCAATAGAAAGATCAGTGTCTAACGTAACACAGCAATAGAAAGATCAGTGTCCAGCGTAGCATAGCAATAGATCAGTGTCTAACGTAGCATAGCAATAGATCAGTGTCTAACGTAGCATAGCAATAGATCAGTGTCTAACGTAGCATAGCAATAGATCAGTGTCTAACGTAACACAGCAATAGACAGATCAGTGTCTAACGTAGTATAGCAATAGATCAGTGTCTAACGTAACATAGCAATAGATCAGTGTCTAACGTAACATAGCAGTAGAAAGATCAGTGTCTAACGTAACATAGCAGTAGAAAGATCAGTGTCTAACGTAGCATAGCAATAGATCAGTGTCTAACATAACATAGCAATAGACAGATCAGTGTCCAACGTAACATAGCACTAGAAAGATCAGTGTCTAACGTAACATAGCACTAGAAAGATCAGTGTCTAACGTAACATAGCAATAGATCAGTGTCCAACGTAGCATAGCAATAGACAGATCAGTGTCCAACGTAACATAGCAATAGATCAGTGTCCAACGTAGCATAGCAATAGATCAGTGTCCAACGTAACATAGCAATAGATCAGTGTCCAACGTAGCATAGCAATAGACAGATCAGTGTCCAACGTAACATAGCAATAGAAATCAGTGTCCAACGTAACACAGCAATAGATCAGTGTCCAACGTAACATAGCAGGAGAAAGACCAGTGTCCAAGGTAGCATAGCAATAGATCAGTGTCCAACGTAGCATAGCAATAGACCAGTGTCCAACGTAACATAGCAATAGATCAATGTCCAACGTAACATAGCAATAGACCAGTGTCCAACGTAGCATAGGGGGAGAAAGACCAGTGTCCAAGGTAACATAGCAATAGATCAGTGTCCAAAGTAAAATCGTGTTAGAAAGGGACGTTTCTTGGTACAAGAAAAAATAAAATTCTTACAAACATGGACTATACACTAGAGTAGCATCCGTGATGCAAATCATGTAAAACATTAGAACAGAAAATCAACAATTTTATGTAATCATGTTACACACTCTGTCTGTCTGTCTGTCTGTCTGTCTGTCTGTCTGTCTGTCTGTCTGTCTGTCTGTCTCTGTCCCGCTATGCCCTCCACTATCTTCCACCTTAGTGAACTCCTTGGGCTGATATACAGGCCTATACAACCTCTCTTCATGCTCATGGCCGCACCCCACCCCTTTCCCTGCTCCAGACAAACACAATCTTCTGAGAGAAAAGAGGCAATAAATTTGCCTTGTTTTCTTCCCCGCTCCTCCCCTCTCCCCTTCACACACACAGGCACACCCTAACCCCCCCCCCCCCCCCCCCTTGTGATAAACTGTCAAGTGGCGATATCAGTATTAAGCCCCTAGTTCTGTTAAAGTCATGTCTACTCAGGTCGTCTTTTGTTCCAGGGATCTGCCAACAAATATTGGAGTAAACATTACCTACGTTTTGTTTCAAAATCTACATTATTTTTAGAACCGAATATTTGGCCTAACTATTGCAAAGCTGGTATTGTTGTTTTGCCATGGTGCTGTTCTGTGTGAATCAGTTGATCTGTCTGTCTGTCTCTGTCTGTCTCTGTCTCTGTCTCTGTCTCTCTCTCTCTCTTCTCTCTCTCTCTCCCATCTCTCTCTCTCTCTCTCTCTCTCTCTCTCTCTCTCTCTCTCTCTCTCTCTCTCTCTCTCTCTCTCTCTCTCTCTCTCTCTCTCTCTCTCTCTCTCTCTCTCTCTCTCTAGCTCTATCCTTTTTACTCCTCTCTCAATTAACCATTCGTAAAACATTCGTATTCGTATTCTCTCTCTCTCTGTGCCTGTCTCTGTGTTTTATTTGTCCAACCTTTGTTTATTTTGATGCTTTGCATCATTATAAAATACATTATGTTACGTGTACATTCACTTCATTCACTACATGTCTGTTCGCTTACTGTATCTGTCTGACCTTCTACCTGGGATCGCAGAAGAAGAAGTATTACCTTTTGGCTAAAGCTTTGTCTCAAGGACAGATTGTAAGAATATGCTTGGCCTAAAATGTTCATCCTTGTAAATTAAAAATATCAGTCTTCAATATCTCTGTCTCTGTCTCTGTCCGTCTCTGTCTCTCTGAGGGCTGATGTGAACAAAGTAGGCCTATTTATACTTATCTCATTACCCTGTACGTATAAATAACATTTCGTTCTCTCTCTCTGACAGAGAGATAAAGAAACATAACATACCATATCTACTATGCATCTCAATGAGATAACAACATAACATACCATATCTACTATGCATCTCAATTAGATAACAACATAACAATAACATATCTACTATGCATCTCAATTAGATAACAACATAACATACCATATCCACTATGCATCTCAATGAGATAACAACATAACATACCATATCCACTATGCATCTCAATGAGATAACAACATAACATAACATATCTACTATGCATCTCAATGAGATAACAACAGATAACAACATAATAGCATATCTACTATGCATCTCAATGAGATAACAACATAACATACCATATCCACTATGCATCTCAATGAGATAACAACATAACATACCATATCCACTATGCATCTCAATGAGATAACAACATAACATAACATATCTACTATGCATCTCAATGAGATAACAACATAACATACCATATCTACTATGCATCTCAATGAGATAACAACATAACATAACATATCTACTATGCATCTCAATGAGATAACAACACAACATACCATATCCACTATGCATCTCAATGAGATAACAACATAACATAACATATCTACTATGCATCTCAATGAGATAACAACAGAACATAATATATCTACTATGCATCTCAATGAGATAACAACATAACATACCATATCCACTATGCATCTCAATGAGATAACAACAGATAACAACATAACATACCATATCTACTATGCATCTCAATGAGATAACAACATAACATAACCATATCCACTATGCATCTCAATGAGATAACAACATAACATACCATATCTACTATGCATCTCAATGAGATAACAACATAACATACCATATCTACTATGCATCTCAATGAGATAACAACATAACATACCATATCCACTATGCATCTCAATGAGATAACAACACAACATAACATATCTACTATGCATCTCAATGAGATAACAACATAACATCATATCTACTATGCATCTCAATGAGATAACAACATATCCACTAACATAACATACCATATCCACTATGCATCTCAATTAGATAACAACATAACATACCATATCCACTATGCATCTCAATGAGATAACAACATAACATACCATATCCACTATGCATCTCAATGAGATAACAACATAACATACCATATCCACTATGCATCTCAATGAGATAACAACATAACATACCATATCCACTATGCATCTCAATGAGATAACAACATAACATACCATATCTACTATGCATCTCAATGAGATAACAACATAACATACCATATCCACTATGCATCTCAATGAGATAACAACATAACATACCATACACTATGCATCTCATAACAACAGAACATAATATATCTACTATGCATCTCAATGAGATAACAACATATCTCCACTATGCATCTCAATGATAACAAGATAACAACCATATCCACATATCTCCATATCTACTATGCATCTCAATGAGATAACAACATAACATACCATATCTACTATGCATCTCAATGAGATAACATCATACCATATCCACTATGCATCTCAATGAGATAACAACATAACATACCATATCCACTATGCATCTCAATGAGATAACAACAGAACATACCATATCTACTATGCATCTCAATGAGATAACAACACAACATACCATATCCACTATGCATCTCAATGAGATAACAACATC
>CM065690.1:58769074-58771574 GCA_017654935.2 Phymorhynchus buccinoides | reverse complement strand
GGAAGGAAGGAAGGAAGGAAAGAAGAGAGGAAGGAAGGAATGAAGGAAAGAAGGAAAGAAAGGGGAAACAAATCATAATTATAAACAACCACAGAAAACGAAAAACACACACACACAAATGGCAGACAGGTCGAAGTAGACACTAAGGATCGCAATAGTCTCCCGCACCGAAGGAGGTGGAGGGCTAACAATTCCAGTGACCCACTGACTGTGCTGATTAACGGCCACTTTAGCGGAGAGGAGTGGCCTTGGGGGATACTTTGATCCTCAGAAAAATGTAGTAGGCCTATGTGATGTTGGTACCTTACCCAACTAGAGAGAGAGAGGGGGGGAGAAGGAGGGAGGGAGAGAGAGAGAGAGAGAGAGAGAGAGAGAGAGAGAGGAGAGAGAGAGAGAGAGAGAGAGAGAGAGGTGGGGGAGGGAGGGAGTGGGGGGCACTGAACAATGAAAAACTTAAAAAGAAAATCACCGATAAAGATTTTAGTCGAAACCTGTTCTTGTGTGTGTGTGTGTGTGTGTGTGTGTGTGTGTGTGTGTGTGTGTGTGTGTGTGTGTGTGTGTGTGTGTGTGTGTGTGTGTGTGTGTGTGTGTGTGTGTGTGTGTGTGTGTGTGTGTGTGTGTGTGTGTGTGTGTGTGTGTGTGTGTGTGTGTGTGTGTGTGTGTGTGTGTGTGTGTGTGTGTGTGTGTGTGTGTGTGTGTGTGTGTGTGTGTGTGTGTGTGTGTGTGTGTGTGTGTGTGTGTGTGTGTGTGTGTGTGTGTGTGTGTGTGTGTGTGTGTGTGTGTGTGTGTGTGTGTGTGTGTGTGTGTGTGTGTGTGTGTGTGTGTGTGTGTGTGTGTGTGTGTGTGTGTGTGTGTGTGTGTGTGTGTGTGTGTGTGTGTGTGTGTGTGTGTGTGTGTGTGTGTGTGTGTGTGTGTGTGTGTGTGTGTGTGTGTGTGTGTGTGTGTGTGTGTGTGTGTGTGTGTGTGTGTGTGTGTGTGTGTGTGTGTGTGTGTGTGTGTGTGTGTGTGTGTGTGTGTGTGTGTGTGTGTGTGTGTGTGTGTGTGTGTGTGTGTGTGTGTGTGTGTGTGTGTGTGTGTGTGTGTGTGTGTGTGTGTGTGTGTGTGTGTGTGTGTGTGTGTGTGTGTGTGTGTGTGTGTGTGTGTGTGTGTGTGTGTGTGTGTGTGTGTGTGTGTGTGTGTGTGTGTGTGTGTGTGTGTGTGTGTGTGTGTGTGTGTGTGTGTGTGTGTGTGTGTGTGTGTGTGTGTGTGTGTGTGTGTGTGTGTGTGTGTGTGTGTGTGTGTGTGTGTGTGTGTGTGTGTGTGTGTGTGTGTGTGTGTGTGTGTGTGTGTGTGTGTGTGTGTGTGTGTGTGTGTGTGTGTGTGTGTGTGTGTGTGTGTGTGTGTGTGTGTGTGTGTGTGTGTGTGTGTGTGTGTGTGTGTGTGTGTGTGTGTGTGTGTGTGTGTGTGTGTGTGTGTGTGTGTGTGTGTGTGTGTGTGTGTGTGTGTGTGTGTGTGTGTGTGTGTGTGTGTGTGTGTGTGTGTGTGTGTGTGTGTGTGTGTGTGTGTGTGTGTGTGTGTGTGTGTGTGTGTGAGAGAGAGAGAGAGAGAGAGAGAGAGAGAGAGAGAGAGAGAGAGAGATTGATTGATTGATTGATTGATTGAATTTTATTTATAGAGGGTAATAGAGTAAGCAATAACATGCTTTTTTACATCCAGCCCTCTGGACAGAATACATTTATAAAAGTAGAAAATGGAAAACGAAAATAAACACATACAAAGTAATATAAAGCATGCAAAAAACATCCCTATATTGTAACACATCAATAACAAAATCAAACCTATTATTATTAACTATACTCATTATTAACATTCAAAATGTGAGAGAGAGAGAGAGAGAGAGAGAGAGAGAGAGAGAGAGAGAGAGAGAGAGAGAGAGAGAGAGAGAGAGAGAGAGAGAGAGAGAGAGCAAGTAGCAACCATTTAGTTTTACCCTGAGGCGTTTACAGCACCCCGACAGCCCAGACCACTGTTCCCCCCCCCCCCCCCCCCTCCTGGCTCAACACGCAGCGGGCTAATCTGGTGGGTTAATCTAAAGTGGCCCCTGCCCGCTAAGCCCTCCAGATTAACTACCCCTGTCACACCAGCCCAGGATAAATCGTCTTCTGACCAGTCTTGTAATTAGATTGCGCGCGCTTTTTTTTTCTTTCTCTCTCTGTGTCTCATTGAAACATATCGCCATTGCCAGGTATCGTGGGATTTTGTTAGGACCCTCCTTAAGATTGGGGACGGAGGATTTTGCAATGTTGCTTATTTATTTATTAAGACAATTGGGGCAGTGGGTAGATGCCTCGTGCCTCCCTACGGGGAGCTGGATGACCCCGCCCCCTCCACCAGTCTCTCCCCGTGGGGATACCGGGGTGTCGTTCCTAAAAATAGTTCCCCCACCTTCTGGAAGTTCTGTGCTTGTAACTTCCTCTAATCTGCCACTCCCAATCCTCACCCCCATCCCACCCCTCTGCCA
>CM065690.1:58759074-58764074 GCA_017654935.2 Phymorhynchus buccinoides | reverse complement strand
CCTGCAGCAACGGCTGCTGCTATTGGAGAAGGCGCGCGTGCACCAGGTCAAACTGACCAATCAGGACATTCGACTCACCTCTATCGCGCTAGACTACATCCTGGTGAGTGAGCATTGTTTGGGAGAACTAGTGGAAGGTGTCTGTCTGTGTCTGTGTGTGTGTCTGTGTCATTGGTATATTTGCGAATGAAGTTTTGTTGGTGCTGTCTTTGTTTGTTAGTTTGAACGCTTTGTGTTGTGCAGAGCTGCAGTGGCCACAGTCCAGAGGGTCGGGGTCCTGAGGGTCAGCAGGGCGGGGTGGACAGCGGTCAGTCCGAGGACCCCTGCTTCCTGTACGGAGAGCGCGTGGTCAGCAGGAAGGTCCGCCGCATGCCTCGCCCTCACTCCGCAGTGGAGCGGGCCACCTTCCGCCGACACACCGCACCCGATCACCACAGCCAGTCCTCGGAGGAAAACGACCAGCACAGTTCTCTCCCCCCGCGGCCCCGGAGCAGTCCGGCGAAAGGCCGGTCGTGGGGGTGGTCCATGGGCGAAGAAGGGTCTGACCCGGAGTCGGACAGACCTCCCGGCCCAGGGAAGTGCCCCTCTCCGGGCGGCAGTCGGCCCTCCACTGCCGGGGGCCGGGGTGGAGCGGGGCGGGGCAGGGCCACGCCGAAACGAGCCTGGGAGGAGGACACGGACGAGGTGACGCGCAGACTCCTCAAGGCCCAGCAGAGGCAGCAGCAGGAGGAGGAGCTCCAGCAACAGAAGGAGCAGCGCAGATCCAACCGCTACATGCAGGACCTCAACCGCCTGCGGTCGCAGACCCCCGCCAGCGCCAGAGGCCTGGCCAGACACAGCAGGGGAGAAAGAGGAATCAACGAGTCTTCTTCTTCGTCTCCCTTCTCGCCCTCCCCCTTCCCGGCCTCTCCCTCCCCGCGGGTGTCCTCCCCGGGGGGGCCGGTGATGGAGGATCCCAGGCCGGTGTCTCCGCGGCAGAAGCGGGCGGGGTCGGGGGTGGGGCGGGGGGCGGGTCTGAGTGAGATCCTGAACCAGTCCAGGGTGACTCTGTCTGCCAGCAAATGGAGGAGCCACCTGGCCTCCACCCAGCTGGTGCCCCGCTCCCTGGACAGTCAGCAGCAGGTCATCATGGAGGCCAAGAGACAGGCACAGAAGCGCAGCACGCAGCGCGTGACGCAGAGGGTGAACACTTTCATTGGCCAACTCACCAAGGGCACGTGATGGACTGGTAAGCTTGATTGGTTAGCTAATCAAGTGCACGCGATGGACAGGGGAGAGTTTCATTAGTTAGCTGAACAAGGGCGCGTGACGGAAAGGAAAGCGTTCAATTTGACAGCTCCAGGGGAGTGAGTTTCTCAAGGGCTAACGTTTCGTCGCGCTCGCTCAAATCGGCAAAAACGGTCTATGAAACACCCTTTGTTTGCCGATAGTTCGCGTGGCGTTTTGTTCTTACCAAACACCGAGCAAGCGGCGAACTATCCGGAACTAGTAGGGGGTGAATACGTTTCTTGTTGTTCATTGGTCCATTAAAGTTTGTTTAAAATAATTTTAAAAAAATTGACCAATCAGACAAGAGCTTGTAATATTCTTCCGCAAACGTTTTCTAAAGTTTTTCTTAGGCCCCGTTTGGCGTAAGCGTTATTCGCTCGGCGACCGTTATCTAGAGAAACTCGCCCCAGAAGGGCCTGTGATTGGAAGATGATCATTTCGTTGGTCAGCTGATCAAGATCAAGCGATTGAAAGTGGACGCTTCCAATTATCCAAACTTGTAATTATAATGAAATTTGAGATGTCATTTCTGATTTGCTTGCACAAATATAATGATGGAAAATGAAGACTTTCGTTGGTAAACTCAGCAAGCTCACGTGACGAAATGGAACTAGTTTCATTGGCAACTCGATTGGAAAAGAAAAACAAAGAGACGGAAACATTAGAGCTGAACGCAACATGGCTGCACACATTCTGTTCTGATAAATTATATTGAAAATGATAACACTCAGCCAATGAGGAAATGGCACCGTTACATAATGCGATGATGACAAGTCAAATCCTCAGCATAGAGGTCCAGTCAGTAGAACTCTAGTCCTCACAGATACACCCTCGTTTTCTCTGGCTCGGACTCTTAATTGCAGGGTTTCAGCCTTAGTTATATAAATATGCTGTTGGTGTTGACCTACCCTGGCTATAAGACTCCAGGGATCATCCCAACAGCCGAAGCGCTTGAACACTATGGTACAAATGCATCAGCTAGGGATGAGAACATTACGTGTGTGACCTTTTTTTTTTACCCCGCCATGTGGCAGCCACACTCCATCTTTGGGGGAAGCCTTGGATCAATGTTGTGGAATGGCTGTGCAAGTGATGTCCAACATAGTTCTGTGTGTAGCAGATAGTCTGGTTATTGTGACTGTGACTGCAAGTGATGTGCAACATAGTTCTGTGTGTAGCAGATAGTCTGGTCATTGTGACTGAGACCAGACATTCTTAACTGCCAGCATAATTATATTGAGAGCTTCTTGCATGAAATATTTATAGGTGTGTGTGTGTGTGTGTGTGTGTGTGTGTGTGTGTGTGTGTGTGTGCGTGCGCGCGCGCGCGCGCGTGTGTGTGTGTGTGTGTGTGTGTGTGTGTGTGTGTGTGTGTGTGTGTGTGTGTTCGTGTTCTATTCACATTCAGGAGTTGCAGCGAAGCTATATAAGTGTTTGAACACAAGTGTAACATATTTTGATCGAATGATGGAATGTCAATAGGATTATTTGTTTCTAACGTGATTGCACAAGTCACAAATAAACTTGATATTTTTTATATTCAGGAAAAAATGTGTTGAGTGTACATCTCTCTCTGATTTTGTCTGTCTCCCTCTCTCTTACACATATACATATACGCACACACGCGCGCGCGTGCGCACACACACACACACACACACACTTTCCCCGTGATATCTGTCTGTAGACCTGCATCTGTCTATCCATCTGTCCGCTGTCGGACTCTCTCTCTCTCTCTCTCTCTCTCTCTCTCTCTCTCTCTCTCTCTCTCTCTCTCTCTCTCTCTCTCTCTCCACAAACCAAACAATCACACATGACCATCTGTATCCTGTTCTTGGTCGTCTTTATTGTCAACAATGCCAACATCAATTCAAAATCCCCAATCCCAAAGCACTGGAAATATCACTCACCGTGGGACACATTAAACATCAAAATGCCAACACATAGTTTCAGTTTACACCCCAGTTTAATGTTGTAACACTTGAATAAACACAAAACTGTAAAAGCAAGTTTGAAAATAAATGCCAATAAGGTAAATTATTTCGTCCCAAACTCTGACATGGAACTGCCCTCCCCCCAAAAAACAAATCACCAAATCGAAGGGTGTTTCCCAATAGCAACGACAGACCGTGAATCTTATTTAAGACATTGTTAAAACAATGGAATTCGATTTCTGTAAACATGGGGATGAAGAGGTCCAAAACGTCATGACGATACATCTATGACAAAACAGCAGGCAAAAAGACCCAGCCTCAAAATAATTATAGCCCCCCCCCCCCTCCATCGCATCCCAATTACAAACTGCTCACGCTGTCCAACACATCTGTGTGTTCATTTTTATCGATCATCTGGTGATTTACGTATCCTTCAACATTCCCTAAAATGTGATACCAACCCTTCTTTTATATATTTCGCAAACCCAGAAACTTTCTCCATAAACATAGGATTACACGTAAAACTCCAATAGCCATTCAATCTTGCCAATAGACTTCCAAGCGGAAAGAATATTGTTCAAATGGTTTGACATTGAACCAGAGGCGTAGAGACCACTAAGACATTTGAAGTTTGGTATGCGTCATCTTTCAATAGGTTAAGAATAAGAAATAGTGTAATGACAGTACATGCTTATAAGCATCGAAAGCATGAATGATTAAATGACTGACTGACTGAATACATAAAAGGCATAACGTTAATCCCTCAACTATTTCATGAAATACAACAATACACAACAATACAGTATAAAACCTTGTAGCATCATAAGTATTCTTTGAGTTGGCATATTTTTATGCAAATTATTATGTCGCTTTATGTAAGGTCTCCAACAATTTAAGCTGGGGGAGGTGTGGGCTAGGCAGGGGCGGGTGGGGGTGGGGTCAGAGAGCGAGAGAATACTGACAAGATGAGTGGGGAAAGGGGTGGGCTGGGAATGGGGGTTAGGGTTAAGAAGTAAAGAGGACAGAGGCAACAACACCAATCACGTTAAACAGACTGCTATAAGTAGTAGTGAGTCATTTGTGAACTAAGTATTTACACAACCAAAACTCGTGACAACAAACGACCTCGTCAATCACCAAACCATGTTTTCATTGATGTAAAAACGTTTATGTACAAGTACAATCACATAATGTGTTGGCTTTACCAGCAGCCATTAAAAAACCTAAATCAAAACGGAATTTGAAATGAAAGGAAGTATCACAGGGCAGACAGAGAACCATTGCATTGTAAACAAAGAGAAGCAACGAAGAGCGAAATCAAGACACCTATGCACGAAGACACACTGGCAGACACAGACACACTGGCAGACACAGACACACTGGCAGACACAGACACACTGGCAGACACAGACATACTGGCAGACACAGACACACTGGCAGACACAGACACACTGGCAGACACAGACACACTGGCAGACACAGACACAACCAAGTTCTCCTTCACTGACTAAACATAGGTTGCTGGCTAAGGACTGCTGGTGTTAGGACTACATTCACATCAGCTGGGGTGTGGCTGTGGTGCTAGGTGTGGAAATGAGCGGCATGGGAGAGAGAGAGAGAGAGAGAGAGAGAGAGAGAGAGAGAGAGAGAGAGAGAGAGAGAGAGAGAGAAACAGAGGGAGACACACATTGAGAGAGAGAGAGAGAGAGAGAGAGAGAGAGAGAGAGAGAGAGAGAGAGAGAGATAGACACACATAGAGAGAGACAGATATAGAGTGAGAGAGAATGTGGGTGTGCGTGCA
>CM065690.1:58744074-58749074 GCA_017654935.2 Phymorhynchus buccinoides | reverse complement strand
TAAGGGAATCAACGACCGGGTCGGGCTGCGAGTCGCCGCCTTGGCCCCCCCTCCGCCCCCACTCCCCTGGGCGTAGTCTGGCCCCCGGGGACTGGCGCATGCCGGGTACAGGCCGCCCGCCTCGTGCGACAGGGATCGGTTCAGCCTGAGCGACGACACATTAGGCTGCGACGACGACGACGACGACGCTGAGGCCGAGAGGGACAGGGTGACGGGGGAGTGGTGTGCGGGGGGAGGGGCAGGCTGGGAGACCCCTCCGTAATGCGGTGCGGATCGGTAGTGGCCCGCCATGGCCCCGTAGTAGGCAGGGTAGTAGTGCGCGCTCTGCGCCCCGTAGTACAGCATGTGGGGCGCCCCGTAGTGCAGGGAGTAGGGCGAGCGGTAGTGCGACGAGGCGTAGTGCGACTGCTGCAGGCCCGGCCCGTAGTGCCCCACCACGCCGTAATGCGCGGAGCTGGGCGTTCGCCGTCCACCCTGGCCACCCCGCGCTGTGCCCTCCGCGTAGTGAGCATAGCCCTCATAACCCCCGTACCCTAGAAACGGGTAGATGCTGTGCTGCTGCTGCTGCTGCTGCTGCTGTTGTTGTTGTTGTTGTTGTTGTTGTTGCTGCTGCTGCTGGTGGACCGTTCTGATCGGAGAATCCTGGCCCGCCATCTTTGAGGTCAACAGCGCGGCTTCCTGCGCGCATTGAATGCAGCCGGGCTCCCAGGTTCCGGCCATGACGCGCTGGGAGTGGTCGTGGGCATGGCGAGTGTCGTATCCCCCCAGCTCCTCCTCGGGAGACAGGGAGGTCAGCTGGGTGCAGGCGGAGCTCAGCGACTGCTTGGACGACTTGCTCTCGCAGCGGGACTGGGAGTGGGGGCGGGGGTGGCCTGGGGGGTGGTGGGGGGCGCACACGGCGCAGGCAGCGGTGGTGGTGGTGTTGGGGGCGGTGGTAGTGGTGGTGGTGGGACGGTGTGAACCGGCGGCTGTGATGGAGAACACTTCTTGGTCTTCGGCGCTCAGGTCGCTGTTCTGGGGTTTGGGCTTGCCGCACTGACGACACAGGCACCTGACGGGAAGGGAGGAAGGAGGGTTAGTCACACTACAAAACAAACTAACACAGGCACTTGAAATAAAGTGTTGAAGTTACATTGTCAAATGATACATTTCTTTAACACACAGGCATCTAAAGCGACACACTAACAATGCTGCGGTTAACATGGTGACAGTCTTTAAAATCAACCATGCACGGCTGTTTCGTCATGGTCTTAAATTCTGACCTTATCCAACACAGCGGTTTATGGATGATGATATTGTTTTGTGATGTTTCTATAATGTATTGCAGCTCATTGTTCCCCATTGTCTCTCTCATTTACACACAGGCCTGCATACAGCACCTCTACTACCACACACATCCCAACATCTGTTCTCCCCTTCGTCATCTTGCACTCCCCTTTCCTCTATCTTGTTTTCTGTCCCCTCCCCCTTCACACACGCACGCTCACACAGACAGACACACACAGACAGACACACATATAGAACTACAAAGGCACACATATACAGGCACAGGCAGACAGACACACACACACACACACACACACACACACACACACACACACACACACACACACACACACACACACACACACACACGCACGCACACACATACAACCACACCCAGACACGCACACATACACATCAGACACACATTTGTACACACAGAAAGATACAGAGAAACACACATTGAATGACAGACAGATAGATGCACATTCACACACACAGACACACAGACACACACAGACACAGAGACACACAAACAGACACACACTCAGGTACACACACGTATACACACACAAACATACGCACACAGACATACACACAAAACACACGAACGCACATGCACACACACACATAAACACAAACACACACATGTGCACACCCCCCCCCCCACACACACACACACACGCATACACACACACGCACACACACACTCACTCACACACACACACACACACACACACACACACACACACACACACACACACACACACACACACACACACACACACACACACACACTGACAGACACACACATATACACACACGCACGAAAGCAACTAAATGACAATGACATGCACCAGTATAATGGTGTCGTCAATGTTTTAACCATTTGGTTTTCTTATGACAATAAAAACGTTGTTCTTGTTCTTGTTGACACATACTTTGCAGGGGCTATGGCCATCCCTGGAACAGTCCCATCCTGGAAGCGAGCCGTCATTTTTCTCGTCTGCTCCACACCCCCACCCCCCAATTCAGGACCAGATGAGTTGGCTCCCTTGAGCTGCGAGGCGCCCTCTAGGGAGGAGGGGAGAATACTGTGCACTGACGTGGAGGTGTCGGAGTTAGCTCCCTGCTGGGGCAACCTGTCTGCTAGGCCTCCGTTCTCCATCTGGCCATCTGAGGAAAGACAAACGCACCAGAATTATAAAAAAAAATTGTCTGTCTTTCTTTCTTTTATCAATATTTTATTTTTGCTCCGGCCATTTTAATGATTGGATCGTACCCAGGATAATCTGTCACAAAGCAATGTGGCGGTACCATAGCCGATGAGGTTTAGCCGAGGCATGGCTACCGCTACACCTATCTATATTGTTAAACTCGGGACTTTACTGGTGTTGCACTGCCTCCGGGCATTGCAGCCAGTATCATGTTCCCACCATCTTTGTATTTACAAATGTCCCATATGTGTCTATGACCGAGAGGACGTAAAACATCATTTTCATCATGTCACAAAGCAACCCACTACGGCACAATACGATACGAAACCAGACGAGGCGTTGAAATGCAAGACGATATTATTATACACTGCGGTACGATACGATACAAGAGAACCATCTGCAATGTAATACAATGCAAGACAGCACTCTATAATACACATCATAGACACAACAAGGTATTATGATATAGACAACAGCACACCGCTGATACAACACAACACGACACAACACAACACAACACAACGCAACGCACTGACAGTCAGAGTCCATAGACAATTAGGAGCTTGACCAATACAATACAATCATAATGCAATATGCAATACGATACAATGCAATGCAATGCAATACAAGACAATACAGTGCAGTACAATACAATACAATATCATATCATACAACAAAACACAATATTATCACGATACAATACATTACACTGCACCACACCACAACACACTCATACACACACACACACACACACACACACACACACACACACACACACACACACACACACACACACACACACACACACACACACACACACACACACACACACACACACACTGCATCCAGCCACACCCAGGCCCCACTGACGGTGGGAGTCCAGCAGCAGTTCACACACACACACGTACACGCATACACACACACACACACACACACACACACACACACACACACACACACACACACACACACACACACACACACACACACACACACACACACACATCCAGCCACACCCAGGCCCCACTGACGGTGGGAATCCAGCAGCAGTTCACACACACACACACACACACACACACACACACACACACACACACACACACACACACACACACACACCCAGCCACACCCAGGCCCCACTGACGGTGGGAATCCAGCAGCAGTTCACACACACACACACACACACACACACACACACACACACACACACACACACACACACACACACACACACACACACACACACACACATCCAGCCACACCCAGGCCACACTGACGGTGGGAATCCAGCAGCAGTTCAGCAGCAGTCAGCAGCTTGGCCCTGTGCTCTGGCTGCAGGATGCCCAGTGTGCTCAGGTCACCCTCGTCGATCTCAGAGAAAATCTCCAACGTGTCAAACCCGTTGTCCATAAACACCTTGGTCAGGTGCTGCAAGACATATCAATGTGACCTTTGATAATGTTCAGAGATATTCAATATCATAGAAAATCTCCAACGTGTCAAACCCGTTGTCCATGAACACCTTGGTCAGGTGCTGCAAGACAAAGTCGCAAGACATATGAATGTATATGTAGTGAGTGTCACCATTCATAACGTTCAAAGAGATATTCAATAATAGTAATAGTACATTTATATAGCGCTTTACCTCAAATGAGCCCAAAGCGCTTTACAATCAATTATTCATCAACAAGTAGATAACAAAAATAGTATTTAAGAATGACACAAACCAGCAACAACGCATATACAAAGCAACTCTCTCTCTGTCTCTCTCTCTCTCTGTCTCTCTCTCTCTCTCTCTCACACACACACACAACACACATACACACACACGCATGCACGCACACGCGCGCACGCACGCACGCACACGCACACACGCACACACACACACACACGCGCGCGCGCACACGCACACGCACACGCACACACACACATTTATCGACACCGACTAATTATTCATCTTCCATTCAATAACACACTACAATGCACCACAATCTCATAGAAAATCTCCAACGTGTCAAACTCGTTGATCATAAACACCTTGGTCAGGTGCTGCAACACAAAAGTCGCAAGACATATCAATGTAAATACAGTGAGCGTGACCTTTGATAATAGTCACAGAGATCGTCTATCCCAGAGAAAATGTGCAACGTGTCACGCAATACCATTGTTCCCGAACACCTATATCAGGTGCCGTAAAGCAAAGGTGCAAGCCACTTGGATGAACATGCAGTGAGTGTGACCTCTGATGACAGTCACAGAGATCGTCTACCTCAGAGAAAATCTCCAACGTGTCGAACCTGCTGTCCAAAACCCCCACTTTCGTTCGATGCTACACAGAAAGCAAGGTTAGAAGCTATTCCATGTAGGCCCACACAGACCAGTCCTTTACCTCCAGCCCAATGCTACACAGAAAGCAAGGTTAGAAGCTATTCCATGTAGGTCCACACAGACCAGTCCTTTACCTCCAGCCCAATGCTACACAGAAAGCAAGGTTAAAAGCTATTCCATGTAGGTCCACAC
>CM065690.1:58721574-58734074 GCA_017654935.2 Phymorhynchus buccinoides | reverse complement strand
AGTTTAATGTACACAGCGAGGCAATGCTTACAGCTAATGTACACAGAGAGGCAATGTTTACAGCTAATGTACACAGCGAGGCAATGCTTACAGCTAATGTACATACAGCGAGGCAATGTTTACAGCTAATATACATACAATGGAGCAATAAACATTGACTAATGTACAAACAATGGAGCAATAAACATTGACTAATGTACATACAATGGAGCAATAAACATTGACTAATGTACATACAATGGAGCAATAAACATTGACTAATGCACATGCAATGGAGCAATAAACATTGACTAATGTACATACAATGGAGCAATAAACATTGACTAATGTACATACAATGGAGCAATAAACATTGACTAATGTACATACAATGGAGCAATAAACATTGACTATTGTACATACAATGGAGCAATAAACATTGACTAATGTACATACCATGGAGCAATAAACATTGACTAATGTACATACCATGGAGCAATAAACATTGACTAATGTACATACCATGGAGCAATAAACATTGACTAATGTACATACAATGGAGCAATAAACATTGACTAATGTACATACAATGGAGCAATAAACATGGACTAATGTACATACCATGGAGCAATAAACATTGACTAATGTACATACAATGGAGCAATAAACATTGACTAATGTACATACCATGGAGCAATAAACATTGACTAATGTACATACCATGGAGCAATAAACATTGACTAATGTACATACAATGGAGCAATAAACATTGACTAATGTACATACAATGGAGCAATAAACATTGACTAATGTACATACCATGGAGCAATAAACATGAACTAATGTACATACAATGGAGCAATAAACATGGACTAATGTACATACCATGGAGCAATAAACATTGACTAATGTACATACCATGGAGCAATAAACATGGACTAATGTACATACAGCGAAGTTTTCTTTTCCATCTTCTTCCTGGAAGCGGCGTCTCTGCTCTTCCTCAAATTGCTTCACCTGAAAAACGAAGACAGACTGTGACAAACGGGTACTCCCCCGCCCACTAAGGGAGGGATAAACATTGCAAATGCTACCACACACACGAGCGCATGCACGTACACACACACATATACAGAGAGAGAAACACACACACACATACACACACACACTGGTATGTGCTTGAATATTTCCGTGCATGCACGTGTGTGCGTGTGCTCGTGCGTGTGTAGGCATAAGTGTGTATGTATGTGTATGTATGTGTGTGTTTGTGTGTGTGTATATGTATGTATGTATGTATGTATATGTATGTATGTATGTATGTATGTATGTATGTATGTATGTATGTACGTACGCATGTACGTACGTATGTATGTATGTATGTGTGCATGCGCATGTAAATCATATGCTGTGTTTGCCAGTGTGTGTGCTTGTGTGCGTGCGAGCATGGATATTGATGTGATTTGGTTAAATGTATTTTTTGTAAAGCGCCATGAGCAGTTAGCCTGGAATGTGCGCTATATAAGCTTTCTTTATTATTAATTATCACACACACACACACACACACACACACAGAGGAACATGAGTAGTGAGAAGTAGACTGTGGTGCAGGGGGAGATCGATAGTGAGGGAAAGGGGGGGGGGGGGGTAAAGGGGTAGAAAAGAGAGCCAGACAAGGCATGGAGAGAGAGATAGAATTGTCTAAAATCTGAATGGCTTAACGAGAAGGCCATAAGCCCATATCTAATCAGAGACAGAAGGAAAGTGACAGAACACAGAGAGAGAGAGAGAGAGAGAGAGAGAGAGAGAGAGAGAGAGAGAGAGAGAGAGAGAGAGAGAGAGAGAGAGAGAGAGAGAGAGAGAGAGAGAGAGAGAGAGAGAGAGAGAGAGAGAGAGAGAGAGAGAGAACTTGAAAACTTGAACACTTGAAAACTTTCATTTTTCAAGGATAAAGATGTTAGGCAACGCCTAGTATTCCAATCTGTCCTTGGTACATATACGAACATAGAATACAAACATGGCAAGGCATAGAATTACACATACATAATTAAACATAAAGGTAGCAGAGAGAGAGGAGAGAGAGAGAGAGAGAGAGAGAGAGAGAGAGAGAGAGAGAGAGAGAGAGAGAGAGAGAGAGAGAGAGAGAGAGAGAGAGAGAGAGAGAGAGAGAGAGAGAGAGAGAGAGAGAGAGAGAGAGAGAGAGAGAGAGAGAGAGAGAGAACGAACGACCGAAAAAAATGTATTGAGGGAAAAAGAGTAAGCACACAATGGGCTTTTTTACATCTTGCCCTCAAACAAACATGCAAGAAAATCAATATATTCAACACAAAAATAATGAAGAAGCATGCAAAAAATAATCATCGATGAAGAAGAAAAAATAGATACAACAAAACCGTCTATCCCCCCCCCCCTTCCCCCCCTCTCACACACACAAAAGGATACGAATACGAATACGAATGTTTTTTAATGAGGGCAAACAGATAAGCTTTCGCTTCTTTACACCATGCCCTCAAGGAGGAAAAAAACCCATGACTATCAAATAACAAGAAACAATGCAAATAAGCAAAAATGGGGAAAAACACATTAAGTTTTCAAGATCAAGCAAAAATACAAACATCATTTAACAAAATTCAAATATCATAAACCACACACACACACACACACACACACACACACTCTAAGTACAGAAAAGAAAATACATCACAGAGTTACTTAATCCGCGGCGTACAGGAAGCAAAAACATTGTAGCAAGTATGCTCATAATGAATGCACACATGTACTAATTACTTGTTGTAATTGTTATGAGCACGAATATTTTAGTAAGTCGTTGTTTTGCAACACCAATAGATATGGAAGTGAAATAAATATGATCATTTAGAGCTTGTCTAAGAGGTGTTTATGGTATGTTCTCTTAAAAGATGAGACACTTGCTATATTTGTATT
The DNA here is from genome assembly GCA_017654935.2 of Phymorhynchus buccinoides. Classification (NCBI taxonomy): domain Eukaryota; kingdom Metazoa; phylum Mollusca; class Gastropoda; order Neogastropoda; family Raphitomidae; genus Phymorhynchus; species Phymorhynchus buccinoides. Next base: position 58,731,155 of record CM065690.1, on the reverse strand, counting down.
GATATTTTCCATATCATTCCACAGTTTGCTACCAGAGTAGGTAAGGGAGGTCATAAACAGGTTTGTTCTGGGGCGAGGAATATATACTTTACTTTTGTTTCGAATGTTAGTAATAGGAAATCTTTTGCATAAGTAGGTTGGTGTCAGTTTATACATAATTTTGTACATGAAAACAGCTTTATTAAGGTTCAACTTAGAATCTATTGGAAGAATGCCTAGTTCCTTATAATCATTATTTTGTAGGGAAGAAGACTTAAGAAGAACAATTTTAAGAGCGCGCTTGTTTTAGCGGCTTTAAGCAGTTGTCGCTAGCAAGATCCCAACACGTAGAAGCATAATCTATTTCGGGCTGAATATATGCATTAAAAAAGAGTTTTCGTGTATGATCATCTAGGAAATGCTTAAAGGAGGAGAGAGAGAGAGAGAGAGAGAGAGAGAGAGAGAGAGAGAGAGAGAGAGAGAGAGAGGGGGGGGGAGAGAGAGAGAGGGGAGAGAGAGAGAGAGAGAGAGAGAGAGAGAGAGGAAACACATGAAATAAGGTAAATACAAAACTTGTTAATAATTTAACAACAACAAAGTAGATAATATGCATACATGTCAACATATCAAAAGTGGAAACATATTTGAAACTAAGAATGGGGTTAAACAACATTGCTTGTATGTTTCAACATAAGATACTTATGGTACTCTTTTTTAAAAACATTAATGCCCGAGTACACATTAAAGGAAGATGAAATAGTATTCCATAAGCAGCCACCTGAATATACAAGACTAGATTTTAAAAGGTCAACTCTTGGAAGAGGTATTTTTATTTTAAAAACATTACGGACAAGGTTAATTTCAAATTTATTTTTTAATGTTGGAGGAGCATTATCGGACATTAATCTAAACATAAAAATTGCTTTGTTGTACACAAGCTTCCATTTTAGAGGTAGAATTTCTAAACGCTGATAATCAGTAAGTGTAAGGGAAGAGGATTTCAGAAGGATCAATTTCAATGCACGTATATACAAACTGCATAATGGTTTTAAATTTTTCTCGCTTGCCAGATCCCAAATTGTAGAGGCATAGTTGATGTGTGACTGGGTATAAGCATTGAAAAAAAGTTTACAACTCTCTAAATCAAGAAAATGCTTTATCCTGGAAAGTTGATAGACTTTTTTTTATACTTGCTTGCAAACCATAGATATTTGATGGGACCATGAAAGGTTGTGATTAACAATAAGTCATAAAATGTTATGATAGTCAACCTCTTCCATGATTTCACCATTGATATGCAGGGATTGAGAACCAAGGGTAAGATTTTGACGTTTTTGTCTGGTGGTGATAAGTAAGTATTTACATTTCTTGGGGTGTAGCTGCATGTGATTAAATTCGGACCATTCTATTAGTCTGTTAATGTTATCTTGAAAAGAAATAAAAACGTTTTCCACTTTACTGTCACAGGTGTACTGTAGTATCGTCTGCAAACATTTCACATAAAGTCGTTAGATATAATGGTAAGTCGTTAATATATATTGAGAATAATATAGGACCAATGATGGAGCCTTGGGGAATACCATAGTTGACAGGCATAGTAGAAGATCCGCATTCATTTAAAGAAACTCGCTGCTTTCGGTCTGATAAAAATGATGTTAGGAGTTCTATGGTATTGTTAGTAATGCTATATATCTTCAGTTTTTTTAGTAAAAGATTACGATCGACAACATTAAAGGCTTTCATAAAGTCAACAGCAAGAACACCCGTGATTTTGTCATCGTTTATGTTAATAAGCCATTGGTCTACTAGGTTAGTTAGGGCCGTATGACATGAATGGTTAGCTCTAAAGCCCGATTGATTTGGATGAAACAGACCAAAAGAGTTAAAGTGATTAAGAATATGTTTATTTATGTGGTGTCCCAACGGTTTAGACAGCACCGACAGAATATAAATGGGCCTGTAATTAGAAGGATCTTCATAGTCACCCGATTTGTGGATAGTATAATTTTGGCTACTTTAAATGCTTTAGGAAAACGATTTTTAGCAATACATAAATTGTAAACATAGGTCAAAGTTTCAGTTATTGCAGGAGCTGACAATTTCAATATTTTAGAATCAATTCCATCAACGCCTCGAGTATTGGTCTGTTTTAAGTGATTAAGATAATTGAAAACTTCATGTACACTCAAAAACGGAATGTTAGGGCAATCATTAACATGCTTGGATTCACCAAAATTCTGCAGAATATCTAAATTGTTTTCGGACGATCTATCTGACGTTATAATTGAATTTGCAATGTTACAAAAGTGTACATTCATGTCTTCGGTAGATAGGTCTTTTGGGGATGAGTTGCTGGCATTTACATTTTTTATTGATTAATAGATTTATTGCTTTCCAAATGGATTTGCTATCTGATCTAGAAGAAATAAGATTTTTAAAGTAAGCTCTTTGTGCAGATCGTTTTAAAGAATTGACTAAGTTTCTTTGTTTTTAAAAAATCATAGTCATTCCCTGACATCAAAAGCCTCTCTCTTTCATTAATGGCAGCGTCTATGTCCTTTGATATCCAAGGTTTTTTAGGGTTATTTCTGATACGTACTGTTTTAAAAGGATGGTGTTTGTCATAAATATTAAGGAAACTATGGTACCAGATTTCAAAAGCTTCATCTGGATCATTGAACTGATAAACAGAAAGTAACCAAGGAGAATTTGCTAGTTCAAGAAGAAAAGAGTCTATGTCAAAATGAGTAAAGGATCTACGAGTTATTAGCCTATGAGAATTCCTAGGAATTTTAACACCGCGCTTTGACCATGTAAAGCAGACAGGAAAGTGATCACTACAGCCATACGAGGGTGAGCATGTTTCTATTATGGTGTTGACTGAAGTGGTGTAAATGTGATCGATAAGTGTTTTCGATGTAGCAGTGATTCTTGTGGGTTTGTCAATTAGTTGAGAGAGATTAAAGGATTCATACGTTTGTAACCAAGACTTGTGTGGTTTTAACAAATCTATATTAAAATCACCCAAAAGAAGTGTTTCATGAGAAAAAGACGACGCTTCTTCCATCATTAACGTAAATCTGTCTATCCAATCAGAGCGTTCAGCAGGATTTCTATAGATAAAGCTAATAAAAATCGGTTTAGAATGTTTGAATTGTAATTCAATCCATATGGATTCGATGTTATGATTATGGAGGGATGAAACTTCCTTATAACGCAAACTCTGATGAACATAGACAATTAGACCAGTTTCTGAGGGTTTAGATGGATCTTTACGAATTAAATGATAGCCAGGTAAAGACAATTCATTGTCAGAAATTTGTTCAGATAATCTTGTTTCCGCAAATCCAAATATATGATTTCTTTTACCGGAATTGAATAAAATATCTGATACATTACTAAACTTATTCAGTAGATGGTTGATATTGAGTAAACCCACTCTAAGGCCATCTGCAGACGGCCAGTTATCACACGTGATAACAAGTCGTAGAAATAAGTTCGTGTAATATCACTGTGAAGTGAACACACGTTAAATAAAAGATTCATCATTCATTCGTAGAAATAAGGCACGCACAAATACACAACACAAAGAATATTGTATAATATGAGATACTAAATGTAGTAGACAAGTAGATACAAAGATTGTCAATAGAGATATGTGAAATTACACAGTCAAAAAATGTATATACAGAGACAAATGAGAACAATCCTCAATCAAATTCGTCAATCTAATTTCCGAATGACATATAAGCAATGATCACCAAGTTAATAATCAGAGGACCAGGTGTATTAATATTGGTCCGGCATAACCTGTGGCACAGCACAGAGTTTGCATTCACACACACACATACACACACACACACACACACACACACACACACACACACACACACACACACACACACACACACACACACACACAGAGAGAGAGAGAGAGAGAGAACTCAGAACTCAGAACTCAGAACATTTTTAATGATTAGGCCATCTGCCCGTATCAAGAAGGGGAGGTGAGGGGAAGGGGTGTTGGTGTAAGTACATTGATCATTCATAGATAAGGGAAAATAAAAATAAACATAAAAAGTAAACAATAATGATCGAACCCAATCCAAAGTAAACCAACCAAGGGAACACATAGAATAGCAAGGCATAAGAAAGGGAAGTGGAAGGAACAATACATAAATAGTATGAAGTATTACGAGCAGCGACATAAACTATTGTCAGCTGTTGTATCTTACATTAACAAAAATTACCACGTGCAATAATTAAGTGAGGAATGGGAGGAAATAATTTCATAATTATACACATTTCATTCCTCTATGTGTCTCGCACGCGCACACGCACACATACACTTACACGCACACGCACACGCACACACACACACACACACACACACACACACACACACACACACGTTCGCACACATCAACGCACGCACGCATGCACAATATCTTCTTTTTTCTTTTTCTCTCGTATTGGTTGGGAAACAGTGGGAGAAGATGGTTATTATTTGATGAACATAGCCAATGCAACCTCAAAGCGGCGTACTTTACTTTTAAACACCGCATATCAATAGGTTCATATAAACAAAATATAATACAAACAATAATAAACGAAGCCTTTTTCAAAAAGCCACTCAAAAGAAACAGCGAGCATAAAAATACAAAGAGCACGCGTCTTAACTGTTAACTTACTCTGAAATGCTTTAAACATTTTACATTATGACTTATATTCACTTATATTTATATTGAAGGCTTAAATGGGTGGAGGGGATGGGTAAAGCAAGACATACACACCACACAATATATGTTGCCCTTCATCTGACATATGGAATACTAGTATTTCTTACAGCAAATGCTTTAGACAAATAAAGAGCAAGTTTGAAACAAATTCTTGTGTCAGAGAGTATCAAGGTAAGTTTGAAGGCATTTGGGTGGGCATAATATTTGTTGGGAATGTACATTTCTCTTAATTGCTTATATCGTGGACACACTAAAATAAAATGTAATTCTGATTCAGGGGTGTTTGGACAAAATGGGCAGTCAGTTTTTCTTTCTGTCTTGAAGTATATTGACCTGTGGGTTTTTAGTTGAGAAACTCCTAGTCTGACTCGTGTTAGGTGCTTTCTTAATATGGGATTTTTAATCACACATAAATAATGAGGAGGGCCCTGCAAGGTTCGGAATGTTGAATACAACTGAAATCGTTCTTTTGAAACAATAATGGAGTCAAGATCTTGGATATGGCAATCGATCAATCTTTGTTTAAAGGTGGATACAAACATCCTAATGTTTTCTACACCTTGATTCTCCCACACAAATCCAAAACCATATTTATATAATGTATACATAATCTTAGTTACCCAATTCGTCTTACCATTACAATGAAGTGTGTACAACATGTTACATGATTTCCTTGGAATGCGGTTTTCGTCCATCTGAGTAAGTTTCAGCCAATATTTAATACATTTAGTGTAAGTTTGAACATAAAGAGGGTATCGATTAGATTCACAGTATATTAAGGCACTGGGTGTTTTGATGCTGATATTTAATAGACGTTTAATTGCAAGTAGGTGTATTCTTTCAATAGTTGTATGGTCTGCAGTTAGGCCCCACACTTCCGAGCCATATGACAAAATGGGCTGAATTTGAGTATCAAAAATTTTGAAAAACAATCTTGGGGAATTTTCTCCTAATGACCAAAGAAACCTAAGAATTCCAAACATACACTTCTTTGCTTTCATTGCCATCTCATCAAGTGAATATGAAAAGGTTAAACCAGACGAAAAAATTATACCTAAATATTTATATTGATTTACAATTTCCAATTGAACCCCTCCATAGAACCATTTTTCTCTAGAAGCAATGTGACCCCCCTTTCTAAATACTACTATCTTTGATTTATCTTGATTAACAGTAAGTTTAAGCCTGCAAGCTGTCTCGTATAAAATATTTAGTTGGCGTTGAAGGCCAATTACTGTAATAGAAAGAAGAATGACATCATCGGCAAATAACATGATGAGGATCTGTATAACATCAGGGGATAAAGATACTCCATGTTTACCCGACAGCATAATATCATTAGCTAATTCGTTTATGAATAGTGCAAATAAAATAGGGCTACAATTGTCTCCTTGTTTCAGTCCTTGCGGGCATATAAAGGCTTCAGTGACATCATTATTAGCTCGAACTCTGGCTTTCACTACTTCATATATACTCTTTACTGCTTTATACATTTTACCCTTAATCCCGTATTTCCGAAGTATTACCCAAAGATGACTTCTATTAACAAGGTCAAATGCTTTTCTAAAGTCGATAAAAGCTGCATATAGTTTTTGTTTAGAAGAGAGTTGTTTCTGTACTAGTGTTAGCAAGGTGAAAATGTGATCAACAGTGCTATAATTTCTTCTAAAACCTGCTTGATATTCACTAAGTAAATTATTTTCTTCTACCCATGTCGTAAGCCGCTTGTTTAAGATACATGTATATAATTTGCTGTTGATATTTAATAGTGAGATGCCACGGTAGTTATCAGGTGAGTTAACATCACCTTTCTTGTGTAGTGGGTGGATAATTGCCTCAGACCAGGTTTGCGGAAATGTACCAGAATTAAAAAGTTTATTGAAAAGTTTTGTCAAAAAGGAAACGACTAATGGACACGAGTACTTATAAAACTCTCCACTGAAACCATCTGGCCCAGCTGCTTTTCCATTCTGTAAAGCACGGATGGCATCTTGGACTTCGGATTCTGTTATTTCGGTGTCTAAAGGAGAGCAATCTACATTATCATCAATCACACAGTGATTAGCAAAAACTTCGTTTGAATCGTTCTTCCCAAACCAGTAAGAATTGTTATCAGCACAATCATCGTTGAAAACCTTTTTAAAGTGATTGTACCATTCTTCATTAGAAATTGTGCAGGCTAATCGCTTATTGATTCCTCTTTTCTTTATGGTATTCCAAAACTTTTTTGGGTCATTCGTACTGCATTCAAGCGTTTCGAGTGTTAATCGTTTGTCCTCACTTTCTTTTCTTCTCAAAAGTTTTTTTATAGTCTTTACGCTCTTCTGTAAACTGAACTCTAAGTTCTTCAACCTCTTTTTTGATGGTACATTTCTGGAGAGTTTTAAGTGAGGTACGGAGATGCGATCTCACTTCCCTACATTCTTTGTCGAACCATGGTTTCCTTTGAGCTAAATCGACAACAATGTTCCTTTTCATACATTGGCTGGACAATGTGAAGGCTTCATAAAATTTATTCAGAGCTGTGTTTGTGTCAGTTTCAATTAAACCTATTGCCTGGTCAAAAATATATTGCACTTCTTGTGATACCTGTTTGTCATGATATTGATTTAACTTTTCATGGTCCCAAATATATTTCTCTTTGACATATTTTTTGTACTTTACATTGGTACAACTTTTGAAATATTTAACATTTAGCATTAATTTTACTGGCATATGTTTTGATTCTATCCGTGAGAGAACTTTCAAATTTGGTGCATGTTCAAAAATGGATCTAGACACTAAGAAATAATCAATCACACTTGATCCATTGTACGCAATGTATGTAAATTCACCAAATTCATCCCCTTTTGTTAGACCATTCAAGATTACAAGTGAAAATTGTTCACACAAATTTAGCAAGTATCGGCCAAAATTATTTGTGATGCTATCTTTCGAATTCCTAATATATTGCGCATCATTACTTGTATCATCATCTTCATTGTAACCATGAACATCAAAAAGAATATCGTCAGGAATAGAAAAATGTTTGGCATTAGCATGGCTTGTCCTTGCATTGAAATCGCCCATAAGCACAAGACGTAAATCACCATATTGTTCATGAACATCAAGGAGACAGTGTTCTAGTAGATATATGCCATTGTCAATGTCAGTTTCTTCATAGTACGTGCTCTGTGATGGAGGTATGTACATACCTATTACCATGCAGTCTGTATCTAACCCTATTAGTTTTTTTGAAACCTTTAAGGCAATACAATTATCACACTCTACATGAATACATTGTATAAACTTGGAGTATACTTTTTTAACCAGCATGGTGACACCACCGGATAAACGAGCAGTTAATTTATCAGACACCTTCACAGCAGGAGATATAAACACATTGAAAGAAGGAAAGAGATCTGATGGGAAATTGGTGGCAAAAGTCTCTGCAAGGAAAACAATATCATAACCTTCTAAAAACAGTCTAGTGTCAGGTTGAAAAATAGTATTTAAACCCTCGATGTTGTATGTTAGAAGAGAAATGGTTTGTCTTATCTGTTTTCTAACACCAAAGGTACACATGTTATCCAAGGGGTTTGGGATACGGGCAGGGCCGAGTCCCTAGGTCTTTGCAGACTGTTGACTGAGGTCAATTCTGGAGGAGCTAGTACCGACACGGGGAAAACAGTCAGTGACATGGGATTGTTTCGAAATGGCTTTACTCCGTGTCCACATGCCTTTTGGTGAAGTCGTTTCAGACACCACCGAACAGTTCTGCTGGTCAGGCTTGAGAGCTGTTGTTTGAGAGGTTTTATCATGTTCCATTTCCCTGCATACAGGAGACTGACTCTCCAATTCGTCTGCAGTAGCCCAGGGATCAGCCAATTGTTTTGGGACAGTTTCACTGATGTTAATCTGGGACTCGTCAGGAGGGGGCAGGGGAGGGGAGAGTTGACCTGCATCATCCTGTAGACTGGAATTGGCAACTCCCATGTTGCCATGCCCTGTCTGTTGTGTCAGAGTATTCCGAGGGCGGGGAGTGCTACTGCACGTTCTTCTTGGAGCATTCTTAAATGATGTATCTGTTGGAGGGTTGCAAGGAGTCTGGACTGAAGTATTCGTTTTCTTTGGCAACGGAGAAGCTGAGACATGACTGTCGCCATCACCATCAGCAGGTGGTCTAGAAATCCGTCTTTCCTCTTCATTGTCTGAAGTGGGGCACAGTCTCACACCCCATTTATCAACCACTCTCCGGTTTGTAGGCAGACGTTGGGGTTTAGAGGCCTCTTTTCCCTGCTTTGACGTCGAGGATTCAGAGTTGGCTGAGAAGGATGTGTCTTTCTGGGACACTGGGGGGACATACTCAGGGACTGGATGACTTTTCACTTGATTGTGTTGTGCACGCCTTTCATATGATGGATTTGATGGTTCTTGGGAGCCCCAGAATTCATGTTTCTTGTGAGTTGGCAGGTTTGGAAAAACATTCATATCATATGTCCAGGGGAGGTTATTGTTTTCTTGTCGTGGAGGTTGTTCTTGCTGAGTCTGATGGAGGCCCAGTTCTGGATTCATTGGACTTTGGGTGGCATCATACTGAGGCATTGGGTCAGGATTTTCTTCAACCCGTTCTGGATGGTTGGTGCCCGAGCTGCCATCAACACCAGCTGTCTTCATAGTATTCATACTCATTCTGTGTTGGTGGACACTGCGCTGTTGTTTCTCCTCACTGTCAAAGATCAGGCGCCCTTTCCAGACATATGCATGTCGCCCTGCATTTCTTTCCTCCCTCACCACTTGACTCTGACGATCAGTGAGGTCAGAAGAGATACGGATACCCAGAGTGTTTGCCATCTCTTTTCTACAGTCTGTGGCCTTCAGAAT
>CM065690.1:58691574-58709074 GCA_017654935.2 Phymorhynchus buccinoides | reverse complement strand
GGAAGTGACGCCACAAAGCTAACTGTTGGATCTAGTAGGCCTGAGGTCACGTGCACATATACGCACACAGTCTGTATGGAACCCGCCAAAAAGTAAGAAATATGAAATATGAAGGAGTAAGTACGTACACACAGAAACTCATCCGCATATATCATCCGCTTATTTCTGACTTTCTTTTACCTTATTTGCGAAAAGCTTTATTTTCTCTGCTTATCCGTTTCCTCTTTTCTTCTTCTCCTCCCCCCCCCCCCCTTCCCTCCCTGAACTAGCTATCCTCTTCTCCCACCCATTACCTTTAAAGGGGCACCCTGACGGATGAGTTTTGGCAAGAAACACGTCGAGATCACCAGGAAGATATCCTTTACAGAGATCGCAACACTCACTTTGCTCTGGTTTCCTAGAAATCAAATCGTCAAATCGGCGATTCCTCCTTGGCGGAGGTGCTGGAAGTCAAATTCTTTCAGTGAAAGACATGTGCCTTCTCTTTTCTAATGGCCGCCTGAGTTTAGACCACATCGTTTGCACGAAATTTCCTCAATACAAGCCTTTTTATTCTTATTTTTTAAATTTTATACAGTTTACCTAAAGGAGTTTCGCTCATAAACGAAGAAAATAGCTCCTTTATTTTTTTTACTGCACTGCAAAGAAGAAAAGGCTTCAACCACAATAAGTGGCCCCCACCCACCCCATCCAAAATGGCTACTCTCTCCGGCATCTCCACCAAAGAGAAATCGCCGTTTTGACGGTTTGATTTCTAGGAAACCAGAGCAAAGTGAGTGTTCTGATCCTTGAAAAGGCTGTCTTTCTGGTGATCTCGACGTGTTTCTTGCAAATCCTCATCCGTCAGGGTGCACCTTTAACCCCTCCTTGTTACCTGTTGTTTGGTGTCAGTGACAAAGAGAAACTCAGTCGTTATAACAGCAGCAGAAGGGTTAAAGACAGCAGCCAGCTGCCTTTCTCTTCTCTTTCTCCTCTCACAACTCTTATCCCCACCCCCACCCCTCTTCTTCTCACCCTCTTCCTCCTTCTCTAGATATACTTTGTCCTTCTATTTGATCTATTCCTTTTTTTATTTCATCCTTGTTTAATGCCATTTTGCATCTCTCTCTTTCTCTCTCTCTCTCTCTCTCTCTCTCTCTCTCTAATAATATATCAATAGAGCAATACACAGCCTATAAAGAAACCATGGAGAGTCCCAATCATTACATTTACCTGAATATTAACCCAGGTTTTCAGTGCTTGCCAGTTCGGCGTGAACACGGTTCTTAGTGGGGGTTTTGAAAGCCTTAAAGGTGCACCCTGACGGATGAGATTTTGCAAGAAACACGTCGATATCACCAGAAAAATAGCCTTTGCAAGGATCGGAACACTCACTTTGCTCTGGTTTATTAGAAATCAAACCGTCAAAACGGCGATTCCTCCTTGTAGGAGATGCCGGAGAGAGAAGCCATTTTGGATGGGGTGGGTGGAGGACACTCATTGTGGTTGAAGCTTTTTCTTTTTAGCAATGCAGTAAAAAAAATAATTAAAAATGGGACTACTTCCTTTGTTTTGAGCGAAACACCTTTAGGTAAACTGCATAAAATTAAAAAGTAAATAAATAAAAAGGCTTGTATTGTGAAATTTTCGTGGCCATTAGAAAGAATTTGACTTCACTGAAATAATTTGACTTCCAGCACCTCCGCCAAGGAGGAGTCGCCGATTTGACGGTTTGGATTCTAGGAAACCAGAGCAAAGTTATTGTTGCGGTCTCTGTAAAGGGTATTTTCCTGGTGATCTCGACGTGTTTCTTGCAAAAACTCATCCGTCAGGGTGCCCCTTTAAGTCCTGGTCTCTGCACGTTTATTTGTCTGCATGTCATTCTTTCTCCGTCTGTCTTTCTCTCCTCTCTACCTCTCTCGCTTTGTTTCTCTGCTACATTGTATGCGCGATTTCTTTTTCTGTTAATGAATGAATATGATAATGCATGAAGATGTTTTGTGTGCTTTGATGGTTATTTGTGTGTGTGTGTGTGTGTGTGTGTGTGTGTGTGTGTGTGTGTGTGTGTGTGTGTGTGTGTGTGTGTGTGCGTGCGTGCGTGCGTGCGTGCGTGCGTGCGTGCGTGCGTGCGTGCGTGCGTGCGTGCGTGCGTGCGCGCGCGCGCGCGCGCGCGTGTGTGTGTGTGTGTGTGTGTGTGTGTGTGTGTGTGTGTGTGTGTGTGTGTGTGTGTGTGTGTGTGTGTGTGTGTGTGTGTGTGTGTGTGTGCCAGAGAGAAAATGAAGAGAGAGAGAGACAGACAGACAGACATAAAGAGAGACATAGAGATAGACAGAGATAGAGATAGAGGAATACAAGACAATGACTACAATGTACCACAATTAGTGAGACATCTACTCATAACAACACACTGATCTCAGAGCTGATTTTCCTACTGATTTCCTCTCTTTCAACACACACATCAAAGACAACCTGCCAGTCAGACAGCAGATAGACAGACAGACAATCAGATAGACAGACAATCAGGCAAACAAACAGACAGACAGACACTGAGATCGACAGATAGACAGAAAACGATGTTGCATGTAGTGATATGAACTAACCACAGACAGATAAGACTGCGAGACCGCCGCTGATTTATTGATTTATCTTCTTTCAACATTTACATCAAAGAAAGATAGTAAGCCCGACAGACAGACAGACAGACAGAGAGAGCGCTTCGGGCTATAAGAATAGGCGCTAAAGAAATGTTCTTTATAAATATAAATAAAAACAGACAGGGATGTTGTAATGGTGTGTGGTGACCACAGACACGAGTCTTGTAGCTCATGTACTGATTTATCCTCTTTTACAATGTACATCAAAGAAAGACAGCCAGCCAGACAGAATGATTGACAGAGAGACAGCCAGCCAGACAGAATGATTGACTGAGAGACAGCCAGCCAGACAGAATGATTGACAGACAGCCAGCCAGACAGAATGATTGACAGAGAGACAGCCAGCCAGACAGAATGATTGACAGAGAGACAGCCAGCCAGACAGAATGATTGACAGAGACAGTCAGCCAAACAAAATGATTGACAGAGAGACAGCCAGCCAGACAGAATGATTGACAGAGAGACAGTCAGCCAAACAGAATGATTGACAGAGACAGCCAGCCAGACAGAATGATTGACAGAGAGACAGTCAGCCAGACAGAATGATTGACAGAGAGACAGACAGAATGATTGACAGAGAGACAGACAATGATTGACAGAGACAGCCAGCCAGCCAGAATGATTGACAGAGAGACAGCCAGCCAGCCCCCCCCCCCCCCCCCCCCCCCCACTTTCCTATAAGCACCAACACATACTCTCTCATTATCTCTCACCACTCAGTGTTTCTCTCTGTTTTTCTGTTTCTCAATCACACTCTCTCTCTCTCTCTCTCTCTCTCTCTCTCTCTCTCTCTCTCTCTCTCTCTCTCTCTCTCTCCCCCCCCCCCCCCTCTCTCTCTCTCTCTCTCTGCACGCAAACAAGCATGCGCGTTCACTTAGACCTCCCCCCCACACACACACTCATATATACACACACAAATTAAACAATGTTTGATGTGGTTGACCAGTGGTCAGTGTTACTGACCAGTGGTCATTTTGGCCTATTTTGACTGTTTGACTGCAAATTAGTGTATTAGGAGTTCAAATGAACAATTTTTGATGTGGTTGACCAGTGGTCAGTGTCACTTGATGTGGTTGACCAGTGGTCAGTGTCACTGACCAGTGGTCACTTTGGCCTATTTTCACTGTTTGACTGCAAATTAGTGTATTAGGAGTTCAAATGAACAATTTTTTATGTTGTTGACCAGTGGTCAGTGACACTGAGCAGTGGTCATTTTGGCCTATTTTCACTATTTGATCGCAAATTAGTGTATTAGGAGTTCAAATGAACAATTTGTGATGTGGTTGACCAGTGGTCAGTGTCACTGACCAGTGGTCATTTTGGCCTATTTTCACTCTTTGATCGCAAATTAGTGTATTAAGAGTTCAAATAAACAAGGTTTGATGTGGTTGACCAGTGGTCAGTGACACTGACCACTGGTCAACCACATCAAAAATTGTTTAATTTGTGTGTGTATATATGAGTGTGTGTGTGTGTGTGTGGGGGGGGGGGGTCTAAGTGAACGAACATGCTTGTTTGCGTGCAGAGAGAGAGAGAGAGAGAGAGAGAGAGAGAGAGAGAGAGAGAGAGAGAGAGAGAGAGAGAGAGAGAGAGAGAGAGAGAGAGAGAGAGAGAGAGAGAGAGAGAGAGAGAGAGAGAGAGAGAGAGAGAGAGAGAGAGCGAGAGAGAGAGAGAGAGAGGAGAGAGAGAGAGAGAGAGAGAGAGAGAGAGAGAGAGAGAGAGAGAGAGAGAGAGAGAGAGAGAGAGAGAGAGAGAGAGAGAGAGGGAAAAGAAAAAGAAACGTTCCATAGATTTATCCTTCTAACGTACAGAAGTTGAAAAAGTAATCAGCGACAAAATGTTCCTTGTAGTAGTCACATTTTTTGTCGCCGGCGACAAAATGTGTCATAACAAGCCTCGGTCACTGATTTGCACTCTTTCAACGTTCGCCTGCCAAATTCAATGCGTGACTGCAGCGTGAGTGACCCCGGGTTCGAATCCCGGCCTCGCCCTTTCTTTTCAGTTCCACAGGAAATTCGAACTGAATGTTGAGTCCTTCGGATGGGGACTTAAAGCTAGTCTGACCCATGCGCGTACAGTGCACGCAAAAATCCCACGGCAGTTAAAAGTTAGTAAGAGCAGGGAGAGATCCCGCTGCCTGGTATGACCAAATTGATAGCTAGGTTTCCCAAGTCTCCTCCCCTCCTCCTCACCCTACCCCCCAAAAAACAAAATGGGTAGGCGCTGTGCTTGCGGCGACGCGCTCTCCGGGGGAGAGCAGCCCGAATTTCACAGAGATATGTCTCTGTGATTAGAATGTACCAAATATAAAAATACCAAATTTGCATCAAAGACAGAAAAACAGGCAGGCAGACAAACAGATATTCACACACACACACACAGACAAACAGATGTGCACACACAGACAGACAACCAGAGAACGGGCCATGCACTGACCACGGAGAGGGCTGTCTCCGTGCTGATCTTGCCCTCCTTCACCATCTGCATCAGCGCCATGCGGTCCTCGTCTCCCATGGTGATTTCATAGGCCATCAGATCACCTGACAGGGAAAAAAAAGCCCTAATTCACACAGAGAGACACAGCCCTAATTCACACAGAGGGTTATGTTTCATAGGCCATCAGGTCACCTGACAGGAAAGACACAGCCCTAATTCACACACACAGAGACACAGCCCTAATTCACACACACAGAGACACAGCCCTAATTCACACAGAGGGATATGTTTCATAGTCCATCAGGTCACCTGACAGGAAAGACACAGCCCTAATTCACACAGAGAGACACAGCCCTAATTCACACAGAGGGATATGTTTCATAGGCCATCAGGTCACCTGACAGGAAATACACCCCCCTAATTCACACAGAGGGATATGTTTCATAGGCCATCAGGTCACCTGACAGGAAATACACAGCCCTAATTCACACAGAGGGATATGTTTCATAGGCCATCCGGTCACCTGACAGGAAATACACCCCCCTAATTCACACAGAGGGACATGTTTCATAGGCCATCCGGTCACCTGACAGGAAAGACACAGCCCTAATTCACACAGAGGGATATGTTTCATAGGCCATCCGGTCACCTGACAGGAAATACACCCCCCTAATTCACACAGAGGGACATGTTTCATAGGCCATCCGGTCACCTGACAAGAAAGACACAGCCCTAATTAACACAGAGGGATATGTTTCATAGGCCATCCGGTCACCTGACAGGAAAGACACAGCCCTAATTAACACAGAGGGACATGTTTCATAGGCCATCCGGTCACCTGACAGGAAAGACACAGCCCTAATTCACACAGAGGGATATGTTTCATAGGCCATCAGGTCACCTGACAGGAAAGACACAGCCCTAATTCACACAGAGGGACATGTTTCATAGGCCATCCGGTCACCTGACAGGAAAGACACAGCCCTAATTCACACAGAGGGACATGTTTCATAGGCCATCCGGTCACCTGACAGGAAAGACACAGCCCTAATTAACACAGAGGGACATGTTTCATAGGCCATCCGGTCACCTGACAGGAAAGACACAGCCCTAATTAACACAGAGGGGTATGTTTCATAGGCCATCCGGTCACCTGACAGGAAAGACACAGCCCTAATTAACACAGAGGGGTATGTTTCATAGGCCATCCGGTCACCTGACAGGAAAGACACAGCCCTAATTCACACAGAGGGACATGTTTCATAGGCCATCCGGTCACCTGACAGGAAAGACACAGCCCTAATTCACACAGAGGGACATGTTTCATAGGCCATCCGGTCACCTGACAGGAAAGACACAGCCCTAATTAACACAGAGGGACATGTTTCATAGGCCATCCGGTCACCTGACAGGAAAGACACAGCCCTAATTAACACAGAGGGGTATGTTTCATAGGCCATCCGGTCACCTGACAGGAAAGACACAGCCCTAATTAACACAGAGGGGTATGTTTCATAGGCCATCCGGTCACCTGACAGGAAAGACACAGCCCTAATTCACACAGAGGGACATGTTTCATAGGCCATCCGGTCACCTGACAGGAAAGACACAGCCCTAATTCACACAGAGGGACATGTTTCATAGGCCATCCGGTCACCTGACAGGAAAGACACAGCCCTAATTCACACAGAGGGACATGTTTCATAGGCCATCAGGTCACCTGACAGGAAAGACACAGCCCTAATTCACACAGAGGGATATGTTTCATAGGCCATCCGGTCACCTGACAGGAAAGACACAGCCCTAATTCACACAGAGGGATATGTTTCATCAGGTCACCTGACAGGAAATACACAGCCCTAATTCACACAGAGGGACATGTTTCATAGGCCATCCGGTCACCTGACAGGAAAGACACAGCCCTAATTCACACAGAGGGACATGTTTCATAGGCCATCCGGTCACCTGACAGGAAAGACACAGCCCTAATTCACACAGAGGGATATGTTTCATAGGCCATCCGGTCACCTGACAGGAAAGACAGCCCTAATTCACACAGAGGGATATGTTTCATCAGGTCACCTGACAGGAAATACACAGCCCTAATTCACACAGAGGGACATGTTTCATAGGCCATCCGGTCACCTGACAGGAAAGACACAGCCCTAATTCACACAGAGGGATATGTTTCATAGGCCATCCGGTCACCTGACAGGAAAGACACAGCCCTAATTCACACAGAGGGACATGTTTCATAGGCCATCAGGTCACCTGACAGGAAATACACAGCCCTAATTAACACAGAGGGATATGTTTCATAGGCCATCCGGTCACCTGACAGGAAATACACCCCCATAATTCACACAGAGGGATATGTTTCATAGGCCATCCGGTCACCTGACAGGAAATACACCCCCCTAATTCACACAGAGGGATATGTTTCATAGGCCATCAGGTCACCTGACAGGAAAGACACAGCCCTAATTCACACAGAGGGACATGTTTCATAGGCCATCAGGTCACCTGACAGGAAAGACACAGCCCTAATTCACACAGAGGGATATGTTTCATAGGCCATCCGGTCACCTGACAGGAAAGACACAGCCCTAATGCACACAGAGGGACATGTTTCATAGGCCATCAGGTCACCTGACAGGAAAGACACAGCCCTAATTCACACAGAGGGATATGTTTCATAGGCCATCCAGGTCACCTGACAGGAAATACACCCCCCTAATTCACACAGAGGGATATGTTTCATAGGCCATCCGGTCACCTGACAGGAAAGACACAGCCCTAATTCACACAGAGGGACATGTTTCATAGGCCATCCGGTCACCTGACAGGAAAGACACAGCCCTAATTCACACAGAGGGACATGTTTCATAGGCCATCCGGTCACCTGACAGGAAAGACACAGCCCTAATTCACACAGAGGGACATGTTTCATAGGCCATCCGGTCACCTGACAGGAAAGACACAGCCCTAATTCACACAGAGGGATATGTTTCATAGGCCATCCGGTCACCTGACAGGAAAGACACAGCCCTAATGCACACAGAGGGACATGTTTCATAGGCCATCAGGTCACCTGACAGGAAAGACACAGCCCTAATTCACACAGAGGGACATGTTTCATAGGCCATCCGGTCACCTGACAGGAAAGACACAGCCCTAATTCACACAGAGGGACATGTTTCATAGGCCATCCGGTCACCTGACAGGAAAGACACAGCCCTAATTCACACAGAGGGATATGTTTCATAGGCCATCCGGTCACCTGACAGGAAAGACACCCCCCTAATTCACACAGAGGGATATGTTTCATAGGCCATCCGGTCACCTGACAGGAAAGACACAGCCCTAATTCACACAGAGGGATATGTTTCATAGGCCATCCGGTCACCTGACAGGAAATACACCCCCCTAATTCACACAGAGGGATATGTTTCATAGGCCATCCGGTCACCTGACAGGAAATACACCCCCCTAATTCACACAGAGGGATATGTTTCATAGGCCATCAGGTCACCTGACAGGAAATACACCCCCCTAATTCACACAGAGGGACATGTTTCATGGGCCATCAGGTCAAAGGAAAGACACCCCCCTAATTCACACAGAGGGATATGTTTCATCAGGTCACCTGACAAAGTAAAGACAGCCCTAATTAACACAGAGGGATATGTTTCATAGGCCATCAGGTCACCTGACAGGAAAGACACAGCCCTAATTCACACAGAGGGACATGTTTCATAGGCCATCCGGTCACCTGACAGGAAAGACACAGCCCTAATTCACACAGAGGGACATGTTTCATAGGCCATCCGGTCACCTGACAGGAAAGACACAGCCCTAATTCACACAGAGGGACATGTTTCATAGGCCATCCGGTCACCTGACAGGAAATACACAGCCCTAATTCACACAGAGGGACATGTTTCATAGGCCATCCGGTCACCTGACAGGAAAGACACAGCCCTAATTCACACAGAGGGACATGTTTCATAGGCCATCCGGTCACCTGACAGGAAAGACACAGCCCTAATTCACACAGAGGGACATGTTTCATAGGCCATCAGGTCACCTGACAGGAAATACACAGCCCTAATTCACACAGAGGGATATGTTTCATAGGCCATCCGGTCACCTGACAGGAAAGACACAGCCCTAATTCACACAGAGGGACATGTTTCATGGGCCATCAGGTCAAAGGAAAGACACCCCCCTAATTCACACAGAGGGATATGTTTCATCAGGTCACCTGACAAAGGAAAGACACAGCCCTAATTCACACAGAGGGACATGTTTCATAGGCCATCCGGTCACCTGACAAGAAAGACACAGCCCTAATTAACACAGAGGGACATGTTTCATAGGCCATCCGGTCACCTGACAGGAAAGACACAGCCCTAATTCACACAGAGGGACATGTTTCATAGGCCATCCGGTCACCTGACAGGAAAGACACAGCCCTAATTCACACAGAGGGATATGTTTCATAGGCCATCCGGTCACCTGACAGGAAAGACACAGCCCTAATTCACACAGAGGGACATGTTTCATGGGCCATCAGGTCAAAGGAAAGACACCCCCCTAATTCACACAGAGGGATATGTTTCATCAGGTCACCTGACAAAGTAAAGACAGCCCTAATTAACACAGAGGGATATGTTTCATAGGCCATCCGGTCACCTGACAGGAAAGACACAGCCCTAATTCACACAGAGGGACATGTTTCATGGGCCATCAGGTCAAAGGAAAGACACCCCCCTAATTCACACAGAGGGATATGTTTCATCAGGTCACCTGACAAAGTAAAGACAGCCCTAATTAACACAGAGGGATATGTTTCATAGGCCATCCGGTCACCTGACAGGAAAGACACAGCCCTAATTCACACAGAGGGACATGTTTCATAGGCCATCCGGTCACCTGACAGGAAAGACACAGCCCTAATTCACACAGAGGGACATGTTTCATAGGCCATCCGGTCACCTGACAGGAAAGACACAGCCCTAATTCACACAGAGGGATATGTTTCATAGGCCATCCGGTCACCTGACAGGAAAGACACAGCCCTAATTCACACAGAGGGATATGTTTCATAGGCCATCCGGTCACCTGACAGGAAAGACACAGCCCTAATTCACACAGAGGGATATGTTTCATAGGCCATCCGGTCACCTGACAGGAAAGACACAGCCCTAATTCACACAGAGGGACATGTTTCATAGGCCATCCGGTCACCTGACAGGAAAGACACAGCCCTAATTCACACAGAGGGACATGTTTCATAGGCCATCCGGTCACCTGACAGGAAAGACACAGCCCTAATTCACACAGAGGGACATGTTTCATAGGCCATCCGGTCACCTGACAGGAAAGACACAGCCCTAATTCACACAGAGGGACATGTTTCATAGGCCATCCGGTCACCTGACAGGAAAGACACAGCCCTAATTCACACAGAGGGATATGTTTCATAGGCCATCCGGTCACCTGACAGGAAAGACACAGCCCTAATTCACACAGAGGGACATGTTTCATAGGCCATCCGGTCACCTGACAGGAAAGACACAGCCCTAATTCACACAGAGGGATATGTTTCATAGGCCATCAGGTCAAAGGAAAGACACAGCCCTAATTCACACAGAGGGACATGTTTCATAGGCCATCAGATCAAAGGAAAGACACAGCCCTAATTCACACAGAGGGACATGTTTCATAGGCCATCAGGTCACCTGACAGGAAAGTCCCCCCCCCCCCCCCCCCCCCTAATTCACACAAAGAGGGACATGTTTCATTTCCAGTAAGAGTTTCTATAACAAAGGCAGGAGAATGGACCAGTAAGGCAGACAGATAGTAGATGACAATAAACAAAGGGAAAAGGCAGAGTCGAAGAGAGTGACAGATTAGAGGACGATAAAAGCACATAACTTCCAGATGGTGGGAGAACTATCTGTACGAAAGATTCCCCGGTATCCCCACAGGGGGGGGGGGTTGATTTCCCTGATTACCTTGCTGCTGTTTGTAGGAGTTCTTTCTAGCGGACTTCCTGATGCCCAGGTTCCTGAGGAGTCTGCCGATGGTGGACCCCTTCTTCTTCCCGTCCTCCACCTGACTGGCACCGTCTGCCAAGGAAGGAGAGAATGGAGGGGTGAATAAAGGAAGGAAGGAAGGAATGGATGGCTGAAAGAAGGAAAGAAGACAGGAAGGAAAGATAGGAAGCAGGGAAGAAAGGAAGGAAGGAAGAAAAGAAGGAAGGAAGAAAGGAAGGTAGGAAGGAAGAAAGAGAGAAAGAAATAGAAAGAAAGAAGGAAAGAATACCGGAAGGAAAGATAGAAGCAAGGAAGGAAGGAAGGAAGGAAGAAAGGAAGAAGGAAGAGAGAAATAGAACGGGACAGAAAGAAAGAATCAAAGAAGACAGGAAGGACAGACAGAAGCAAGGAAGGAAGGAAGGAAGGAAGAAAGGAAGAAGGAAGAGAGAAATAGAACGGGACAGAAAGAAAGAATGAAAGAAGACAGGAAGGACAGACAGAAGCAAGGAAGGAAGGAAGGAAGGAAGAGAGAAATGGAACGGGACAGAAAGAAAGAAGACAGAAAGGAAAGACAGAAGCAAGGAAGGAAGAAAGGAAGGAAGAAAGGAAGAAGGAAGAGAGAAATAGAACGGGACAGAAAGAAAGAATGAAAGAAGACAGGAAGGAAAGACAGAAGCAAGGAAGGAAGGAAGGAAGGAAGAAAGGAAGAAGGAAGAGAGAAATGGAACGAGATAGAAAGGAAAGACGGAAGCAAGGAAGGAAGGAAGGAAGGAAGGAAGGAAGGAAAGACGGAAGCAAGGAAGGAAGAAAGGGAGGAAGGTACTGATAAAGAAATAGAACGAGGTAAAAAGAGAGAAGGAAAGAACGAAATAAATAATGAATGAATGATCGAATGAATGAATGAATGAATGAATAAACGAACGAATGAATGATCGAATGAATGAATGAATGAATGAATGAATGAATGAATGAATGAATGAATGAATGAATAAACGAATGAATGAATGAATGAATGAACGAACGAACGAACGAACGAACGAATGAATGAATGAACGAACGAACGAATGAATAAACGAATGAATTTATGACTGACTGACTGACTGACTGAACGAACGGGTCGATAGATAGATGCATGTGCATGGATAGAAGGATGTACGGATGTATGGTTGGATAGATGGATGAATAGGAGCGTGGGCGTGTGGTTAGGTGGTGGATGGATGGATTCAGCGATGTGCGAGCGGGTCGGTGGATGGATAAGTGGGTGGGTGGATAGATAAATTAATGAATAAACTAATGAATGAAACGGATAAATGACAAATGAATGAATCAATCGATCAATGCCAATAGAACAGAGGGACCGAACAGAAAACAACAGGTGCGGAAAGACAAAGACAGAGGGAGAGTGAAAATAACAAACACACAACCAAACAAGAAGCACCCGATAGTGAGACTGGCCAGATAACTAAAGACCATGAGACAAACAAAGACAAGATACACAAGATATTGAGCCCCAGCATTCGATAACCCAAACCATTTGCCTTTATTTCCCAAGAGAGAGAGAGAGAGAGAGGGAGAGAGAGGGTGGAGGGAGGAGAGAAAGAGAGAAAGGGGGGGGGGAGAGAAAGAGAGAGAGAGGGGGGAGAGACAGAGCTAGAGAGAGGGAGAGAGAGACAGACAGAGAGAGACAGAGACAGAGAGAAACAGAGGGAGACAGAGAGAAACAGACAGACAGACAGACAGACAAATAGAGAAAGAGATAGAAACAGACAGACAGAAAGAGACAGAGAGAAACAGGGAGAGAGAGACAGAGTGAAACAGACAGACAGACAGACAAATAGAGAGAAAGAGAGACACAGACAGACAGAAAGAGACAGAAAGAAACAGGGAGAGACAGAGAGAAACAGACAGAGACAAATAGAGAGAAAGAGAGAGAAACAGACAGACAGAAAGAGACAGAGAAAAACAGACAGACAGACAGACAAATAGAGAGAAAGAGAGAGAAACAGACAGACAGAAAGAGACAGAGAGAAACAGACAGACAGACAAATAGAGAGAAACAGACAGACAGAAAGAGACAGAGAGAAACAGACAGACAGACAGACAGACAAATAGAGAGAAAGGTGGAACAGAGATGATGATACATGGGAAGAAAGAAAGGCAAGGTTGTAGCTTAACCACCTTCGTGTTTACGACTCTCAATCTCAAAGTCTGGTTCTTTCAGTTTCATGACAATAACCCTAGGCTGATCCTAACCCTGTCCCTCTATCAAGAACGCCACAATGTGGCTTCTCAGTTAAAGAAAATCAAAGCGAAAATGTGATGGGAGATGTCTAGACTGCAGCTTAGCCAATAGAAGTCAGGGGAGGGGGAAGGAATGTAGGTGTGTTCTCAGATGGAAGAGGGGGGGGGGGGGGGGGTAGGTTGTCGACAATTGCTGTTGATGATGATGCTGATGCTGACAGGCCCTAATCATGGCGTGCACGATGACCTGCTGACCTTTGCAGCACAGGAAGAGAGCAGGACAGTGAGGCAGAACACGGTCAGGGCCATTAGCAGTAAGCTTGGGAAAATGAGACACTTCTAGTTTTAGTACACGTGAACCTTTGTCGCTATTTCTCCAGGGCAAGCAGTGATATGCACGTGCTATCCTGACTGGCCTAGCACTGTGTTGCCATGGGGAAATAGTGACAAATGTTCCCGCGTACAGAGACCTTAAAGGTTAACCTCTGAAAACTACTTCTGTGTGTCTGTGTGTCTGTCTCCCTCTCTCTCCCTCCCTCTCTCTCTCTCTCTCTCTCTCTCTCTCTCTCTCTCTCTCTCTCTGCCTCTGCCTCAGTGTGCATTTAGGGCCTACAACTGCTGATTGGAATGTCAAAAGACGACCTCTTAAAATCGACTCTTCTCCCCCACACACCTTCTTTGCGCTGTCTCAGCATACCCGGGGAGCTGATTGACCTTTGGGGACCTTCCAAACTCAACACCCGCAGCTCTCATGCTAACAGTGAGGATGCAGCCCGGGCAAGAAAACTCGGCCACACTTCAGTGTGTGTGGAATGAGGGTCAGCAGACCCCAAAGCCACACTTCAGTATGTGTGGAATGACGGTCAGCAGACCCCAAAGCCACACTTCAGTGTGTGTGGAATGAGGGTCAGCAGACCCCAAAGCCACACTTCAGTGTGTGTGGAATGACGGCCAGCAGACCCCAAAGCCACACTTCAGTGTGTGTGGAATGACGGCCAGCAGACCCCAAAGCCACACTTCAGTGTGTGTGGAATGACGGCCAGCAGACCCCAAAGCCACACTTCAGTGTGTGTGGAATGACAGCCAGGAGACCCCAAAGCCACACTTCAGTGTGTGTGGAATGACGGCCAGGAGACCCCAAAGCCACACTTCAGTGTGTGTGGAATGACGGCCAGGAGACCCCAAAGCCACACTTCAGTGTGTGTGGAATGACGGCCAGGAGACCCCAAAGCCACACTTCAGTGTGTGTGGAATGACGGCCAGGAGACCCCAAAGCCACACTTCAATGTGTGTGGAATGACGGTCAGGAGACCCCAAAGCCACACTTCAGTGTGTGTGGAATGACGGTCAGGAGACCCCAAAGCCACACTTCAGTGTGTGTGGAATGACGGTCAGGAGACCCCAAAGCCACACTTCAGTGTATGTGGAATGACGGTCAGCAGACCCCAAAGCCACACTTCAGTGTGTGTGGAATGACGGTCAGGAGACCCCAAAGCCACACTTCAGTGTGTGTGGAATGACGGTCAGGAGACCCCAAAGCCACACTTCAGTGTGTGTGGAATGACGGTCAGCAGACCCCAAAGCCACACTTCAGTGTGTGTGGAATGACGGCCAGGAGACCCCAAAGCCACACTTCAGTGTGTGTGGAATGCATCTGACGGCCAGGAGACCCCAAAGCCACACTTCAGTGTTTGTGGAATGACGGCCAGCAGACCCCAAAGCCACACTTCAATGTGTGTGGAATGACGGTCAGGAGACCCCAAAGCCACACTTCAGTGTGTGTGGAATGACGGTCAGGAGACCCCAAAGCCACACTTCAGTGTGTGTGGAATGACGGTCAGCAGACCCCAAAGCCACACTTCAGTGTGTGTGGAATGACGGTCAGCAGACCCCAAAGCCACACTTCAGTGTGTGTGGAATGCATCTGACGGCCAGGAGACCCCAAAGCCACACTTCAGTGTTTGTGGAATGACGGCCAGCAGACCCCAAAGCCACACTTCAATGTGTGTGGAATGACGGTCAGGAGACCCCAAAGCCACACTTCAGTGTGTGTGGAATGACGGCCAGGAGACCCCAAAGCCACACTTCAGTGTGTGTGGAATGCATCTGACGGCCAGGAGACCCCAAAGCCACACTTCAGTGTTTGTGGAATGACGGCCAGCAGACCCCAAAGCCACACTTCAATGTGTGTGGAATGACGGTCAGGAGAACCCAAAGCCACACTTCAGTGTGTGTGGAATGACGGTCAGGAGACCCCAAAGCCACACTTCAGTGTGTGTGGAATGACGGTCAGCAGACCCCAAAGCCACACTTCAGTGTGTGTGGAATGACGGTCAGCAGACCCCAAAGCCACACTTCAGTGTGTGTGGAATGACGGCCAGGAGACCCCAAAGCCACACTTCAGTGTGTGTGGAATGCATCTGACGGCCAGGAGACCCCAAAGCCACACTTCAATGTGTGTGGAATGACGGTCAGGAGACCCCAAAGCCACACTTCAGTGTGTGTGGAATGACGGTCAGCAGACCCCAAAGCCACACTTCAGTGTGTGTGGAATGACGGCCAGCAGACCCCAAAGCTACACTTCACTGTGTGTGGAATGACGGCCAGCAGACCCCAAAGCCACACTTCACTGTGTGTGGAATGACGGCCAGCAGACCCCAAAGCCACACTTCAGTGTGTGTGGAATGACGATCAGGAGACCCCAAAGCCACACTTCAGTGTATGTGGAATGACGGTCAGCAGACCCCAAAGCCACACTTCAGTGTGTGTGGAATGACGGTCAGGAGACCCCAAAGCCACACTTCAGTGTGTGTGGAATGACGGTCAGCAGACCCCAAAGCCACACTTCAGTGTGTGTGGAATGACGATCAGGAGACCCCAAAGCCACACTTCAGTGTATGTGGAATGACGGTCAGCAGACCCCAAAGCCACACTTCAGTGTGTGTGGAATGACGGTCAGGAGACCCCAAAGCCACACTTCACTGTGTGTGGAATGACGGCCAGCAGACCCCAAAGCCACACTTCAGTGTGTGTGGAATGACGGCCAGCAGACCCCAAAGCCACACTTCAGTGTGTGTGGAATGACGATCAGGAGACCCCAAAGCCACACTTCAGTGTATGTGGAATGACGGTCAGCAGACCCCAAAGCCACACTTCAGTGTGTGTGGAATGACGGTCAGGAGACCCCAAAGCCACACTTCAGTGTGTGTGGAATGACGGTCAGGAGACCCCAAAGCCACACTTCAGTGTGTGTGGAATGACGGTCAGCAGACCCCAAAGCCACACTTCAGTGTGTGTGGAATGACGGCCAGGAGACCCCAAAGCCACACTTCAGTGTGTGTGGAATGACGGCCAGGAGACCCCAAAGCCACACTTCAATGTGTGTGGAATGACGGTCAGGAGAACCCAAAGCCACACTTCAGTGTGTGTGGAATGACGGTCAGGAGACCCCAAAGCCACACTTCAGTGTGTGTGGAATGACGGCCAGCAGACCCCAAAGCCACACTTCAGTGTGTGTGGAATGAGGGCCAGGAGACCCCAAAGCCACACTTCAGTGTATGTGGAATGACGGCCAGCAGACCCCAAAGCCACACTTCAGTGTGTGTGGAATGACGGCCAGGAGACCCCAAAGCCACACTTCAGTGTGTGTGGAATGAGGGCCAGGAGACCCCAAAGCCACACTTCAGTGTGTGTGGAATGACGGCCAGGAGACCCCAAAGCCACACTTCAGTGTGTGTGGAATGACGGCCAGGAGACCCCAAAGCCACACTTCAGTGTGTGTGGAATGACGGCCAGGAGACCCCAAAGCCACACTTCAGTGTGTGTGGAATGACGGCCAGGAGACCCCAAAGCCACACTTCAGTGTGTGTGGAATGACGGCCAGCAGACCCCAAAGCCACACTTCAGTGTGTGTGGAATGACGGTCAGGAGACCCCAAAGCCACACTTCAGTGTGTGTGGAATGACGGCCAGCAGACCCCAAAGCCACACTTCAGTGTGTGTGGAATGACGGTCAGCAGACCCCAAAGCCACACTTCAGTGTGTGTGGAATGACGGCCAGCAGACCCCAAAGCCACACTTCAGTGTGTGTGGAATGACGGCCAGCAGACCCCAAAGCCACACTTCAGTGTGTGTGGAATGACGGCCAGCA
>CM065690.1:58681574-58686574 GCA_017654935.2 Phymorhynchus buccinoides | reverse complement strand
CACAGACACACACACACACACACACACACACACACACACACACACACACACACAAAGTTGACTTTTTATTTTGTTGCTTAGTATAGGTGTAGCCATGTTTTTGAGCGTGTGTGCGTGCGCTTGTGGCTTGGTGGAGATAATCTTGTGTAGTTGATTGGATGACAGATTTTGGCGGGAGAATTGCTAATGAGTTGGTTGAGACAGTAGTTAGTGTGTGTGGGACCAGCAGGCAGGCAGGGCGTGTTTGTGAATGCGAGTTCCTTTCTGGTGGGTCATTATTATTTTAGTTTCATTATTCTTTTAGTTTGACTAATCATTTATTTTATTTTGATTTCATAATCATATTTAATTCTATATGCACATTATTTGATTCTTTATTCAAAGATGATATCATCCTGTTCGTTATTTCACGCCTCTGTTTTTATTTGGAAGACTGATTCTTTGGGTAGATGCCTCGACCACGCTCCTCACTTTCCTTGTCAGTTTTTTTGGATTGTGACACACACGCATCTAAGATAAATTTGTAGGGCGAAGAACGCACACATCCAAGCACACATGCATAAACACACACAGACGCACATACACATCACAATCGCACGCGCACCCATGCACGCACACAAACACTCTTATTTGACCAAATCACATATTCCAACATAATATACACACAGACATGTACATGTTTGTTCTTCTTCTTGTTGTTGTACATGCACACACCCGAGGGACATACGCATGTCGATGTGTGTCTATGTATCTGTCTGTCGGTGTGTCGGTGTGTCTGTGTCCTGTGCTGTTGCTGTGTGTGCCAGTGGCTCCGTGGTCAGTGTCTGACCTGTGTCCAGCCTCCAGGTGATGCTGCAGATCAGCACACCTCTCCATATGACTGGTGTTGGGCTGAAACATCACAACAACAAATCATATCACAAATATTGACTGGTACCATGGGTGTGTGTGTGTGCGTGTGTGCGTGCGCGCGCGCGCGCGCGCGCGTGTGTGTGTGTGTGTGTCTATCTGTATGTGTGTGCGCATGCGTGTGTGTATGTGTGTGTGTGTACGTGTGTGTGTGTGTGTGTATGTGTGCGCTTGTGCGCATTTGCAACAGAAGGTCGCGAAGCGCGGGGAAAATGCTAGTAAGCTATAAATAAGGGGGGGGGGGGGGGGGGCAGGATGGAGAGATAGAGATAGAAGGGGGAGGGGGTGGTGGTAACTTACCAGGGGACATGAGGGGAGGGGGCAGTCCCCTCTGACCCAGGACATAGCCGTAGTGGTGGAGGGGGGGGGGGGGGTCCCAGGCCAACTTGGAGGGGGGGGGGGGACATGAGGGGAGGGGAGGGGAGGGGGGAGTCCCCTCTGACCCAGGCCATAGCCGTAGTGGTGGAGGGGGGGGGGGGGGGGTAACTTACGGGGGGGGGGGGGACATGAGGGGAGGGGAGGGGAGGGGGGAGTCCCCTTTGACCCAGGCCATAGCCTAGTGGTGTAGTGGGGGGATGAGGGGGGGGGGGGGGGGTAACTTAGCCGTAGTGGTGGAGGGGGGGGGGGACAGAGGGGGGACATGAGGGGAGGGGAGGGGGCAGTCCCCTCTGACCCAGGCCATAGCCGTAGTGTGAGTGGAGGGGGGGGGGGGTAACTTACCGGGGGACATGAGGGGAGGGGAGGGGGCAGTCCCCTCTGACCCAGGCCATAGCCGTAGTGGTGGAGGGGGGGGGGGGGGGGTAAACTTACCGGGGGACATGAGGGGAGGGGAGGGGGCAGTCCCCTCTGACCCAGGCCATAGCCGTAGTGGTGGAGGGGGGGGGGGGGTAACTTACCGGGGGACATGAGGGGAGGGGAGGGGGCAGTCCCCTCTGACCCAGGCCATAGCCGTAGTGGTGGAGGGGGGGGGGGGAACTTACCGGGGGGACATGAGGGGAGGGGAGGGGGCAGTCCACTCTGACCCAGGCCATAGCCGTAGTGGTGGATGGGGGGGGGGGGTAACTTACCGGGGGACATGAGGGGAGGGGCGGGGGCAGTCCCCTCTGACCCAGGCCATAGCCGTAGTGGTGGAGGGGGGGGGGAACTTACCGGGGGACATGAGGGGAGGGGAGGGGGCAGTCCACTCTGACCCAGGCCATAGCCGTAGTGGTGGAGGGGGGGGGGGGTAACTTACCGGGGGGACATGAGGGGAGGGGAGGGGGCAGTCCCCTCTGACCCAGGCCATAGCCGTAGTGGTGGAGTGGGGGGGGGGGTAACTTACCGGGGGACATGAGGGGAGAGGAGGGTCAGTCCCCTCTGACCCAGGCCATAGCCGTAGTGGTGGAGGGGGGGGGGGGGGTAACTTACCGGGGGACATGAGGGGAGGGGAGGGGGCAGTCCCCTCTGACCCAGGCCATAGCCGTAGTGGTGGGAGGGGGGGGGGGTAACTTACCGAGGGGACATGAGGGGAGGGGAGGGTCAGTCCCCTCTGACCCAGGCCATAGCCGTAGTGGTGGTGGGGGGGGGGGGAACTTACCGGGGGACATGAGGGGAGGGGAGGGGGGGGGCAGTCCCCTCTGACCCAGGCCATAGCCGTAGTGGTGGAGGGGGGGGGGGGAACTTACCGGGGGACATGAGGGGAGGGCGGGGGAGGGGAGGGGGCAGTCCCCTCTGACCCAGGCCATAGCCGTAGTGGTGGAGGGGGGGGGAACTTACCGGGGGACATGAGGGGAGGGGAGGGGGCAGTCCCCTCTGACCCAGGCCATAGCCGTAGTGGTGGAGGGGGGGGGGGAACTTACCGGGGGACATGAGGGGAGGGGAGGGGGCAGTCCCCTCTGACCCAGGCCATAGCCGTAGTGGTGGAGGGGGGGGGGAACTTACCGGGGGACATGAGGGGAGGGGCGGGGGCAGTCCCCTCTGACCCAGGCCATAGCCGTAGTGGTGGAGGGGGGGGGGGAACTTACCGGGGGACATGAGGGGAGGGGAGGGGGCAGTCCCCTCTGACCCAGGCCATAGCCGTAGTGGTGGAGGGAGGGGGGGGGAACTTACCGGGGGACATGAGGGGAGGGGAGGGGAGGGGGCAGTCCCCTCTGACCCAGGCCATAGCCGTAGTGGTGGAGGGGGGGGGGGGGGAACTTACCGGGGGACATGAGGGGGAGGGGAGGGGGCAGTCCCCTCTGACCCAGGCCATAGCCGTAGTGGTGGAGGGGGGCGCCATACATGGGGTGGAGGGGCAGACTGCTGCCTTGAACCGCCTGCAACAGCAACACAACACCATCACTGAAACAGTAGGTCACCAAGGTCATAGCTACTTCATGCGACACATTGGCTTTGGATCATAGACCAACGTTTTGAAGTGAGTCTGTGCAGTCGTTCACAAGATGTAGCGCGGACACACGGCAAACGAAAACAAAAACCGATACGAAATGAAAACAGGCAGTTAAAGCGAAACAACGGCGAAAACATAGTCCTTCACTCACGGTATGGCGGAGGCAATACTTGGGGACGTAACAGTATTAAAGGATTAAAATTGTACGCACACAGAGAGACTGACAGACAGACAGACAGACAGACAGACAGACAGAGAGACAGAGAGACTGACAGACAGACAGAGAGACAGACAGACAGACAGACAGACAGACAGACAGACAGAGAGACAGAGAGACTGACAGACAGACAGAGAGACTGACAGACAGACAGAGAGACTGACAGACAGACAGACACACACACACACACACACACACACACACACGCGCGCGCGCGCGCGCGCGCGCGCGCTGCGCGCGCGCGCGCGCGCACACACACATATGCACATGGGCGGAGAGGGATTTTGCTACCTTGAACGGCCTGCAAACAGATTATGCAGACACACACAGCATTGCATTGCATACTCAACTTTGTAGGAATAAACACACAAACAAACGTCCATACAAAAAAGCATTTTGCACACACACACACACACACACACACACACACACACACACACACACACACACACACACACACACACACACACACACACACACACGCGCGCGCGCTCACAAGACACACAGAGAGAGAGAGGGGGGGAGACTGAGAGAGAGAGAGAGAGAGAGAGAGAGAGAGAGAGAGAGAGAGAGAGAGAGAGAGAGAGAGACAGACAAGACAGAGACAGACAGAGAGAGACAGAGATACAGACAAAGAGAGAGACAGAGAGACAGACAGAGAGAGACAGAGATAGACAGAGATACAGACAAAGAGAGAGACACAGAAAGAGAGAGAAATAGAGACAGACAGAGAGAGAGAGACAGAGACAGAGAGAGAGACAGACAGACAGACACACACACAGACTAGACACACGTAAAGGAAAACACGCACACAAGAAACGAAAGGGACATCAAATTATTAAGGAGGGGGGGGGGGGGGTAAGAAACAATGAGGTGAAGTTGTGACAGAAGAAAAGACATCCATTCAGCGGAGCAGACGGGTTGGTGTCAAGGGTTTGTGTTGCTGACATTGCACTGATTTCCTCCACACAATGAGCAATCCCCGCAATCAACAGCTGTCATTGCTCACAGAAGAAAACAACAATAGAACAAGAAAGAATAGGAGAGACAGCAACACAAGAGAATGGAAGAAAACAGAACAGAACAAGATTGGCCCAAGAATACATCAGTAGTTCTTCTTCTTCTTCTTCTTCTTCTTCGATCGCTCAGACAGTTTCCTGTCAATTATGAGCGCAGATGCGTCATGCTGCCGTTATGCGCCTAACTAAGAAAACGTTAGGCCCAGCAAGTCCGACTTCGGCTGGAGGAAATCTTTTTGAAAGTGTTTCGTGAAAAAAGGCATGAGAATGGACCGGTAAGGCAGAAAGATAGTAGATGACAGTAAGCAAAGGGAAAAGGCAGAGTCAAAGAGTGACAGATTAGAGGAAGTTACAAGCACAGAACTTCCAGAAGGTGGGTGAACTATTTATACAAAAGACACCCCGGTATCCCCACGGGGTAACAAGAGTAGTGAGAATGCGAGAAAGTGAGACAGAAAGAAGAGAGAGAGAGGGGGGAGAGAGAGAG
>CM065690.1:58676574-58679074 GCA_017654935.2 Phymorhynchus buccinoides | reverse complement strand
ATTGTACACCAGTCCAACACTGACAGAGCCTCATCAGACATAGAAGAGGCCCCTAACATCTGACCTATTGTACACCAGTCCAACACTGACAGAGCCTCATCAGACATAGAAGAGGCCCCTAACATCTGACCTATTGTACACAAGTCAAACACTGACAGAGCCTCATCAGACATAGAAGATGCCCCTAACATCTGACCTATTGTACACAAGTCAAACACTGACAGAGCCTCATCAGACATAGAAGAGGCCCCTAACATCTGACCTATTGTACTCCAGTCCAACACTGACAGAGCCTCATCAGACAAGGAAGAGGCCCCTAACATCTGACCTATTGTACACAAGTCAAACACTGACAGAGCCTCATCAGACATAGAAGAGGCCCCTAACATCTGACCTATTGTACACAAGTCAAACACTGACAGAGCCTCATCAGACATAGAAGAGGCCCCTAACATCTGACCTATTGTACACAAGTCAAACACTGACAGAGCCTCATCAGACATAGAAGAGGCCCCTAACATCTGACCTATTGTACACAAGTCAAACACTGACAGAGCCTCATCAGACATAGAAGAGGCCCCTAACATCTGACCTATTGTACTCCAGTCCAACACTGACAGAGCCTCATCAGACAAGGAAGAGGCCCCTAACATCTGACCTATTGTACACCAGTCCAACACTGACAGAGCCTCATCAGACATAGAAGAGGCCCCTAACATCTGACCTATTGTACACCAGTCCAACACTGACAGAGCCTCATCAGACATAGAAGAGGCCCCTAACATCTGACCTATTGTACACCAGTCCAACACTGACAGAGCCTCATCAGACATAGAAGAGGCCCCTAACATCTGACCTATTGTACACAAGTCAAACACTGACAGAGCCTCATCAGACATATAAGAGGCCCCTAACATCTGACCTATTGTACACCAGTCCAACACTGACAGAGCCTCATCAGACATAGAAGAGGCCCCTAACATCTGACCTATTGTACACAAGTCAAACACTGACAGAGCCTCATCAGACATAGAAGAGGCCCCTAACATCTGACCTATTGTACACCAGTCCAACACTGACAGAGCCTCATCAGACATAGAAGAGGCCCCTAACATCTGACCTATTGTACACCAGTCAAACACTGACAGAGCGCCACCAGACAATGAAGGGGGGAAGACAAACAACTCCAGGGAGAAAAACAAGAAAAAGACAGACAGACAGACAGACAAACAAACATACTGGAAAGAAAGATGAAGAGAATTGACAGGATGTATGGCCCATATAATCCAGGGAGGTTGTATTGTC
Source organism: Phymorhynchus buccinoides (assembly GCA_017654935.2). Lineage (NCBI taxonomy): Eukaryota > Metazoa > Mollusca > Gastropoda > Neogastropoda > Raphitomidae > Phymorhynchus > Phymorhynchus buccinoides. The sequence goes on along the minus strand of CM065690.1, from coordinate 58,677,769 downwards.
CTTGTTGTCAGCCGTATTTGTAGCGAGGAGGGAAAAGAACCAGTCAAAATCATCAAATCGATCGACATATTTCAGACACGGGATCTGGCATGACAGAGACAGAATTATATCTCAAACACAGATCGAATGTTTGGTGAGAGAGGGAGAGAAAGGAGAGGGGGTGGGGAGAGAGAGAGAGAGAGAGAGAGAGAGAGAGAGAGAGAGGGGGGGATAGAGATAGAGGGGACAAAGACATAGACAGACACACAGACACACTGAGTCACACACAGACACACTGAGTCACACACAGACACACTGAGTCACACACAGAGATGGATAAAGAAAGACACATAGAGAGGGAAGGAGAGAGAGAGAAATACGAAATACAAAATACGAATGTTTTATTGAGGGTAAAAAGGATAAGCTACAATAGCTTCTTTACACCTTGCCCTCTCACTCACACATTCATACCATGCCTCAATCAAAGAAACATTGACATAAAACAATCAAGTCAAGTAAATGGAACAACAATTGGCACATGAAATAATTGAAAAAGATATCCAAAATGGGAATTAAAGCAAACATGGATAATACTTAACAATGGTGAACTTGAATTGGTAGTTTAAACTGAGTACCAAAAAAAGGGAAACAATTTTGAGGCAATGACAATTTTTCAGAATAAAACCACTTTTAAGGAAGAACAACAACAACAAAAACAATATAAGATAAGACGGGAATATGAGAGAGGGAGAGAGAGAGAGAGAGAATACGAATACGAATACGAATACGAATACGAATGTTTTTTAATGAGGGTAAACAGATAAGCTTTCGCTTCTTTACACCATGCCCTCAAGGAGGAAAAAAACAAACCATGACTATCAAATAACAAGAAAACAAGAAACAATGCAAATAAGCAAAAATGGGGAAAAACACATTAAGTTTTCAAGATCAAGCAAAAATACAAACATCATTTAACAAAATTCAAATATCATAGACCACACACACACACACACACACACACACACACACACACACACACACACACACACACACACACACACACACACACACACACTACACACACACACACACACACACACACACACACACACACACACACACACACACACACACACACACACACACACACTAAGTACAGAAAGAGAGAGAGATAAAGGGAGAGAGAGAGAGAGAGATAAAGAGAGAGGAGAGAGAG
>CM065690.1:58636574-58646574 GCA_017654935.2 Phymorhynchus buccinoides | reverse complement strand
TAATTTTTTCCCCTATGATTATTATATTTTTCAACTACACCCCTACCCTCACCTTCCTTTGACACGGGCAGATGGCCCCGTCATTAAAATGTTTGTTGGAGTTGAGCTGAGTTTTTAGTCGAGTGTGTGTGTATGTGTGCGCGCGCGTGTGTGAATATTCTGACAAATAAATATGTTTGCATAGGTGACACTGCTGGCAGTGGTTAAAAAAACGGTTCGAAAATACCGGTTCGTAGAGGGAAAACCGGGTCGAAAATTTTAACCGGTTCTCAACTCTATTCATTTGTCCTATTCCTGGTTTATGTGTCCTATTCCTGGTTTATGTGTCCTATTCCTGGTTTATGTGTCCTATTCCTGGTTTATGTGTCCTATTCCTGGTTTATGTGTCCTATTCCTGGTTTATGTGTCATACTGCTGTTTTATTTGTCATACTGCTGTTTTATTTGTCCTACTGCTGTCTTATTTGTCCTACTGCTGTTTTATTTGTCCTACTGCTGTTTTATTTGTCTTATTGCTGTTTTATTTGTCCTATTGCTGTTTTATTTGTCCTACTGCTGTTTTATTTGTCCTACTGCTGTTTTATTTGTCCTGTTCTTGGTTTATTTGTCCCATTACCGGTTTATTTGTCCTACTGTTGGTTTATTTGTCCTATTGATTTGTCCTACTGCTGGTTTATTTGTCCTATTGATTTGTCCTACTGCTGGTTTATTTGTCCTACTGCTGGTTTATTTGTCATATGTGTCCTATTGCTGGTTTATTTGTCCTGTTGCTGGTTTATCTGTCCTGTTGCTGGTTTATTTGTCCTGTTGCTGGTTTATTTGTCCTGTTGCTGGTTTATTTGTCCTACTGCTGGTTTATTTGTCCTGTTGCTGGTTTATATGTCCTGTTGCTGGTTTATATGTCCTGTTGCTGGTTTATTTGTCCTACTGCTGGTTTATTTGTCCTGTTGCTGGTTTATTTGTCCTGTTGCTGGTTTATTTGTCCTGTTGCTGGTTTATATGTCCTATTCTACTCCTTTATCCTATTTGCTCTGTCGGCTTCTTGGGCTTCTTGGTTCCGCTGGTGAATGTCTCATTTCTCTTATCGCCTTATAGTTCTTCGCTTCCTTCCTTCCTTCTCTTCTATAGTCTACTTTATTTATTGCTAACATTCATATGCGTTTTCTTTTGTTATTGTTGACATACCCTGGCTAAAAGACTCCAGGGATCATCTCAACAGCCGAGGCACTTGAACACTATGGTACAAATGCATCAGCTAGGGATGCCAACATTACGTGTGTGATCGTGTTTGATTACCCCGCCACGTGGGCAGCCACACTCCGTCTTTGGGGGAACGTTTTCTTTTAACACATGCTCTCCCCTCGCTCCACCCCCCCACCCCCCTTTGTCTTTGGGGGTGAAGAGGGTGCTTTATGCTCTCTCTCTCTCTCTCTCTCTCTCTCTCTCTCTCTCTCTCTCTCTCTCTCTCTCTCTCCCTCCCTCCCTCTCTCTCTCTCTCTCTCTCTCATCACACCTGCTTTGCTACCTTTATGTTCAATTATGTATGTGTAATTTTATGCCTTGCCATGTTTGTACTCTATGTTCGTATATGTACAAAGGTGCTACCTGTATGTTCAAATTTGTATGTGTAATATCATGCCTTGCCATGTTTGTATTCTATGTTTGTATGTTTGTATTCTATGTTCGTATATGTACCAAGGACAGATTGGAAGACTAGGCGTTGCCTAAAATCTTTATCCTTGAAAAATAAAGTTAAAGTTTTCAAGTTTTAAGTTTTCAAGTTTTCTCTCTCTCTCTCTCTCTCTCTCTCTCTCTCTCTCTCTCTCTCTCTCTCTCTCTCTCTCTCTCTCTCTGTGTCTTCCCATGTTGAATGTCTATATTATTATCTGTGATGACTGTTCTTTCTCATGTTTTCCCCCTTTTAGCTTACGTGTTCATTCCGATGTTATTTATTGTCTCTTGGTTTATTTCTTTGATCTTTAGTTTATTTTTTTGAAGAGTGAATGAAAAAAATAGCATCATTTTTGCTTAATCTACGATCCTCATTAAATAAAATGATTCAATTCAATTTAATTGAAAACTTCTGTTCTCTTTCCAATGTTCTCTGCCCCTCCCTTCCCCCCTCTATCTCTGTCTCTGCCCCTCCCTTCCCCCCTCTATCTCTGTCTCTGCCCCTCCCTCCCCCCTCTATCTCTGATCTCTCTGCCCCTCCCTTCCCCCCTCTATCTCTGTCTCTGCCCCTCCCTTCTCCCCCTCTGTCTCTGTCTCTGCCCCTCCCTTCCCCCCTCTGTCTCTGTCTCTGCCCCTCCCTTCCCCCCTCTGTCTCTGTCTCTGCCCCTCCCTTCCCCCCTCTGTCTCTGTTCTCTGCCCCTCCCTTCCCCCCTCTATCTCTGTCTCTATCTCCCGAGCTGTCTCTGTCTTCACACTGTGCATGCCAGCACGTGCGTGGCCAACTAATAAGACAATGCATGCATAGGGCCAGCTATGGCCTCGGCACACAGGCATCATTGCGTGACATTACCCTGTAGCATGGGCCACCAGTAACATGAGAGATGTATAATAAATGATTCGCTACAGCAATGGAACATCATGGTACAGTTTAGTCTTTCGTTGATGAATATGACCCTCAAACGAAGGGTTCTTTGCACTGACTCTGGTGCTGAAACCAAAGGGGTTGGTTGGCCTTTGGGGACCTTCCCCAACGGCAGCTGTCCTCAAATCCCTTTGGCAGAGAGAGTGGGGATGTACCCTGGCCAAGGCTTCTCCTCTGTAAATAAAGTCTAGCCCAGTGCACCAGAATGGTAGCTGCCGCCTCTGTTATCTGGCAGTCATGGTCGGAAACGACTGACTGGCTTGCAAACGAAGGCAGCAACATTTATCAGTGACAATAGATTATCGGAGCAATTTGGCACGCACAAAGAGTTCCCTCTACATTTGCCATGCATGAAGAATGGGTAGGTAGCTTATTGGATGCTGCGGAATACCTGTGTTCCTCGCTGGAGAGAGAGAGAGAGAGAGAGAGAGAGAGAGAGAGAGAGAGAGAGAGAGAGAGAGAGAGAGAGAGAGAGAGAGAGAGAGAGAGAGAGAGAGAGAGAGAGAGAGAGAGAGAGAGAGCGGGGAGAGAGAGAGAGGGGGAGAGAGAGGGGGGAGAGAGAAGGGGGAGAGAGAGAGAGAGAGGGGAGAGAGAGAGAGAGAGAGAGAGAGAGAGAGAGAGAGAGAGAGAGAGAGAGAGAGAGAGAGAGAGAGAGAGAGAGCGACATATGGAGACAGACAAGCAGACAGAGACATATAGACATACACTCAGACAGTCAGACAGACAAACCCAAGGACAGAGAAGGAATAAGAGCAATGACTACAACTCATACCAAATCTAGTGACTGCACTATTTGTCAGAGCAATGACTACAACTCATACCAAATCTAGTGACTGCACTATTTGTCAGAGCAATGACTACAAATCATACCAAATCTAGTGACTGCACTATTTGTCAGAGCAATGACTACAACTCATACCAAATCTAGTGACTGCACTATTTGTCAGAGCAATGACTACAACTCATACCAAATCTAGTGACTGCACTATTTGTCAGAGCAATGACTACAAATCATACCAAATCTAGTGACTGCACTATTTGTCAGAGCAATGACTACAAATCATACCAAATCTAGTGACTGCACTATTTGTCAGAGCAATGACTACAACTCATACCAAATCTAGTGACTGCACTATTTGTCAGAGCAATGACTACAAATCATACCAAATCTAGTGACTGCACTATTTGTCAGAGCAATGACTACAAATCATACCAAATCTAGTGACTGCACTATTTGTCAGAGCAATGACTACAAATCATACCAAATCTAGTGACTGCACTATTTGTCAGAGCAATGACTAGAAATCATACCAAATCTGGTGACTGCACTATTTGTCAGAGCAATGACTACAAATCATACCAAATCTAGTGACTGCACTATTTGTCAGAGCAATGACTACAAATCATACCAAATCTAGTGACTGCACTATTTGTCAGAGCAATGACTACAAATCATACCAAATCTAGTGACTGCACTATTTGTCAGAGCAATGACTACAAATCATACCAAATCTAGTGGCTGCACTATTTGTCAGAGCAATAACTAGAAATCATACCAAATCTAGTGACTGCACTATTTGTCAGAGCAATGACTAGAAATCATACCAAATCTGGTGACTGCACTATTTGTCAGAGCAATGACTACAAATCATACCAAATCTAGTGACTGCACTATTTGTCAGAGCAATGACTAGAAATCATACCAAATCTGGTGACTGCACTATTTGTCAGAGCAATGACTACAAATCATACCAAATCTAGTGACTGCACTATTTGTCAGAGCAATGACTAGAAATCATACCAAATCTGGTGACTGCACTATTTGTCAGAGCAATGACTACAAATCATACCAAATCTAGTGACTGCACTATTTGTCAGAGCAATGACTACAACTCATACCAAATCTAGTGACTGCACTATTTGTCAGAGCAATGACTACAAATCATACCAAATCTAGTGACTGCACTATTTGTCAGAGCAATGACTACAACTCATACCAAATCTAGTGACTGCACTATTTGTCAGAGCAATGACTACAAATCATACCAAATCTAGTGACTGCACTATTTGTCAGAGCAATGACTAGAAATCATACCAAATCTAGTGACTGCACTATTTGTCAGAGCAATGACTACAAATCATACCAAATCTAGTGACTGCACTATTTGTCAGAGCAATGACTACAAATCATACCAAATCTAGTGACTGCACTATTTGTCAGAGCAATGACTACAAATCATACCAAATCTAGTGACTGCACTATTTGTCAGAGCAATGACTACAAATCATACCAAATCTAGTGGCTGCACTATTTGTCAGAGCAATAACTAGAAATCATACCAAATCTAGTGACTGCACTATTTGTCAGAGCAATGACTAGAAATCATACCAAATCTGGTGACTGCACTATTTGTCAGAGCAATGACTACAAATCATACCAAATCTAGTGACTGCACTATTTGTCAGAGCAATGACTAGAAATCATACCAAATCTGGTGACTGCACTATTTGTCAGAGCAATGACTACAAATCATACCAAATCTAGTGACTGCACTATTTGTCAGAGCAATGACTAGAAATCATACCAAATCTGGTGACTGCACTATTTGTCAGAGCAATGACTACAAATCATACCAAATCTAGTGACTGCACTATTTGTCAGAGCAATGACTACAAATCATACCAAATCTAGTGACTGCACTATTTGTCAGAGCAATGACTACAAATCATACCAAATCTAGTGACTGCACTATTTGTCAGACTCCATGCTGTCAAGGCCTTAGCGAGGCAAATGTTGAAATATTGGACAGTTTGGACATGGAATTCAATTAAGTCATACCCTCCATTAGCATCCAATTCGCTGTCTGTCTGTCTGTGTGTCTGTGTGTCTGTCTGTCTCTCTCTCTCTCTCTCTCTCACACTATCTCTCTCTCTCTCTCTCACACACACACACACACACACACACACACACACACACACACACACACACACACACACACACACACGCACGCGCACACACACACACTCTCTCTCTCTCTCTCTAACTCTCACGCACACATACTCTCTCTCTCTCTCTCTCTCTCTCTCTCTCTCTCTCTCTCTCTCTCTCTCTCTCTCTCTCTCTCTCTCTCTCTCTCATTCGAATTAAACCTCATTTTGTTTTTGTTGTTTTCAACCTTTTTTGTGTGTCGATGTTTACAAAAAGACTTATTCAAAATGACAAATCAAAACCTGACTGGAAGCCAATCATGACAACAACAATATATGCACACTGTACCAAGCAACACCATTCTCCAAATCAACTCAGAAACAACACTCATCACCAATACATTCCAACGACTTGTTGCCTGCAACAGTCTGTATTTTTATCAGCTGCATTTGGTTTTTTTTTAAGTGGGTGGGGGGGGGGGGGGGGGGGGGGGGGGGGGAGGGGGGTTAAGTGGGGATCGTCTAAAAGCCGGTGCTGAAGGGAAAAGTTAATGTTGGCTTGGTAAATAAGCAACGCTGATAATTGAAAGGTTTCTGTTCTGCTCTAAATTTCTTTTTTTTTCATTTATCTTTGTCCGTCACCGAAGGTGAACGGACTTTGCGATGGGCTGGTTTGTATTTTTTAATTTTTTTTAATTTTCTGTCTGTCCCAAGGATATCTCCCGAACCGCTTGACCAAATCGCGTCAAATTTTGTGTGAAGATGTGCCTCCTAAATAGGAAGAGATCGGCGCAAACAATTTTGCCGTCGTGACCTTGACCTTGACGTACGACCTTGAAAACCGAAAATCTATTTTTAGCCATATCTCGGGCACCGATCAACATAGGATGTTGAAACTTGGTATGAAGGTGGTTTGGCTTATGCCCGTTCTGATGATGGCATACCGATCAAGGTCAACGTCAAGGTCAAAAAGATCGCTGGAGCCTGAAAATCGGAGGGTCATTTTTCTCTCCTTCTGTCTGTCCCAAGGATATCTTTCGAACGGGTTGACAGAATCACGTCAAAGTGTGTGTGCTGGTGTGTCACCATGAGAGGAAGGCATCCGCGCAAACCATTTTGCCGTCGTGACCTTGACAATGGCGTACGACCTTGAAAACCGAAAATCTTTCAGGGGCCATAACTCCCACACCGTTAGTGTTAGAGTCTTCAAATTTGGCATGAAGGTACTTTGGCTTATGCCCGTTCTGATGGTGGCATACCGATCAAGGTCCGGGCGATCAGTAGGCCTTGAAAGTGGTAGGGGTCTACACATTGGGTTTTAAGCCATATTTTCCACATTGGTACTTGACAGAAGCGCTTCAGATTGTGTGTGGTACTGTATACCCTAGAGAAGAAAACATCCGAGCATAAATTATCACCATGCTGACCTTGACCTTGAAGTGTGACCTTGAAAACCGAAATTTCCTTCTTTGCGCTATATGTTTCTTCTTCAAGCTGTATCTCGTGAACTAGAAGACAGAATCCCTTCCAATTTTGTGTCAGGATGTGACACTCTACGGGGTGTCGCAAGTGCGTGGCATTGCTGGTGACGGACATGTCTGCCGCTCGGCGACGCCCTTGTTTAGGATTGTCTTTCTCTCTCTCTCTCTCTCTCTCTCTCTCTCTCTCTCCCTCGGTCATTTTCTCTCTCTCTCTCTCACACACACACACACACACACACACACACACATACACACACACACACACACACACAAACTTTCTCTCTCTCTCACACACACACACACACACACACACATACACACACACACACACTTTATCTCTCTCTAGTCACACACACGCCCTACATAATGTACTTATCTCACACACTCACAGACTCATACACACACACACACACACATGTATATATATATATATATATATATATAAACGTACAAGAATTGAAGAAGAAAAAACAACCACACCATTAAACTTTCCTCATATATATATATAGTTTGCTTGAATAAAACTTTTTTTGTGTCCAATATTTAAGTTTGTGAACCTAAGAAAGAAACTGAATAACTTTAATTTTAACTTTACAATTTATTCTGTGTTCTGAAAAGAATAAAAGAAAATAATGTGCTGATTTACTTTTTCTCCCAATGGGGGGGGAGATAGACAATGCCTATGCAAAGACAGCTGTTTCGTCTTTGAGAAAGACTCTTCAGTCTGCATATCGGCCTGCAAAGAATGTTCACAGTGAACATTCAAACTGAGCTAGAAGACTTTCTACAAGAGAAAGGTTGTCCTCTTTGCACCAGATTGAAAGTCCACAATAAAAGCAAACCAGCACTTAATTCAAAAGAAATGGTAAAAATCTTGTGTAAAATAACAAAAATAATAATGTTCTAAAATTACAATCCCTCGAAGAGAGTAGAAGAGATGGGATGCCATGTTGGTGGATCCAGTGAAGGATTCAATAAGGGAGGTCATAGAAATCGTAGTAAACACCAACATACTCCCGGTGAGGAGGAATGTAGAGAGGTGTGCCTGGATCAGGTAGATCAGGTATATATATAATAAAATCAGGAAAGAATGCATCTGTTAAAACTACTAGGAATCTTTTATTTCCAAACGTTTCGGTCTCCAGTGACCTTCATCAACAACAAAGTTCATGAAACAACAAAGTGTGTTTTTAATGACTTTTTTATATATATATATATATATATATATATATATATATATATATATATATATATATATATATATATATATATATATATATATATATATATATAAACTCGAGGATTTCTCCACTTTATTTTCTAAACTGTCCAACGTTTCGCCCTGGCGGGCTTCCTCGGGGACTGAAAAACCACAAAAGGACTATATATATTTTATATATATATATATATAAACACATGCACACACACACACACACACACACATTACACACACACACACACACAATATACACACACGCACGCACTCACACTCAGAGAGAGAGAGAGAGAGAGAGAGGAGAGAGAGAGAGAGAGAGAGAGAGAGAGAGAGAGAGAGAGAGAGAGAGAGAGAGAGAGAGAGAGAGAGAGAAGAAGAAGAAGAAGAAGAAAGCAGAAGAAGAAGAAGCAGAAGCAGAAGGTGCTGTAGCAGGAGATGAAAGATGAGCGGCGTGATAAGATGGACGAGGATGTTGGAGACATGTGAATCAATATCCAGTCTGCACCTGGTCCTGCAATTAGAGGCTGTTCCTTCTTTCCACATCTCCTCTGCTCTGTCCATCGTGCACACATCGCAGTATCTCCGCTTCCTGTCTGTCTGTCTCTGTCTCCTCTGCTCTGTTCATCGTGCACACATCGCAGTATCTCCGCTTCTGTCTCTGTCTGTCTGTCTCTGTCTCTCTGCTCTGTTCATCGTGCACACATCGCAGTATCTCCGCTTCCTGTCTGTCTGTCTCTGTCTCTGTCGTTCTATGCTCTGTTCATCGTGCACACATCGCAGTATCTCCGCTTCCTGTCTGTCTGTCTGTCTCTGTCTTCTCTGCTCTGTTCATCGTGCACACATCGCAGTATCTCCGCTTCCTGTCTGTCTGTCTGTCTCTGTCTTCTATGCTCTGTTCATCGTGCACACATCGCAGTATCTCCGCTTTATGTCTGTCTGTCTGTCTCTGTCTTCTCTGCTCTGTTCATCGTGCACACATCGCAGTATCTCCGCTTCTTGTCTGTCTGTCTGTCTCTGTCTTCTCTGCTCTGTTCATCGTGCACACATCGCAGTATCTCCGCTTCCTGTCTGTCTGTCTGTCTCTGTCTTCTCTGCTCTGTTCATCGTGCACACATCGCAGTATCTCCGCTTCCTGTCTGTCTGTCTGTCTCTGTCTTCTCTGCTCTGTTCATCGTGCACACATCGCAGTATCTCCGCTTCCTGTCTGTCTGTCTGTCTCTGTCTTCTCTGCTCTGTTCATCGTGCACACATCGCAGTATCTCCGCTTCCTGTCTGTCTGTCTGTCTCTGTCTTCTCTGCTCTGTTCATCGTGCACACATCGCAGTATCTCCGCTTTCTGTCTGTCTGTCTGTCTCTGTCTTCTCTGCTCTGTTCATCGTGCACACATCGCAGTATCTCCGCTTTCTGTCTGTCTGTCTCTGTCTTCTCTGCTCTGTTCATCGTGCACACATCGCAGTATCTCCGCTTTCTGTCTGTCTGTCTCTGTCTTCTCTGCTCTGTTCATCGTGCACACATCGCAGTATCATCCCCGCTTTCTCTCTGTCTGTCTGTGTTTTCTCTCTCTCAGCACCGTGCACAGCAGCGTGTTGTACAGGAGATATCCGTGGTTGCCTTGTACGTAGGCGCACTACAGAGAATACATATTCCTGGATAAAATTTAATGAGAAACTCTTTCTCTGTCTCTCTGTCTGTCTGTCTCTCCCTCTCTCTGTATGTCTGTATCTCTGTAGGGCCTATCTCTCTTTCTTTCTCTTTCTATCTGTCCCACTCTCTGGTTCTGTCT
>CM065690.1:58631574-58634074 GCA_017654935.2 Phymorhynchus buccinoides | reverse complement strand
CAGTCCTTTATACATGTCCACCCCACAGTCCTTTATACATGTCCACCCCACAGTCCTTTATACATGTCCACCCCACAGTCCTTTATACATGTCCACCCCACAGTCCTTTATACATGTCCACCCCACAGTCCTTTATACATGTCCACCCCACAGTCCTTTATACATGTCCACCCCACAGTCCTTTATACATGTCCACCCCACAGTCCTTTATACATGTCCACCCCACAGTCCTTTATACAGTCCTTTATACATGTCCATGTCCACCCCACAGTCCTTTATACATGTCCACCCCACAGTCCTTTATACATATCCACCCCATAGTCCTTTATACATGTCCACCCCACAGTCCTTTATACATATCCACCCCACAGTCCTTTATACATATCCACCCCACAGTCCTTTATACATATCCACCCCACAGTCCTTTATACATGTCCACCCCACAGTCCTTTATACATGTCCACCCCACAGTCCTTTATACATGTCCACCCCACAGTCCTTTATACATGTCCACCCCAGTCCAGTCCTTTATACATGTCCACCCCCCAGTCCTTTATACATGTCCACCCCATAGTCCTTTATACATATCCACCCCATAGTCCTTTATACATGTCCACCCCACAGTCCTTTATACATGTCCACCCCACAGTCCTTTATACATGTCCACCCCACAGTCCTTTATCCACCCCACAGTCCTTTATACATGTCCACCCCATAGTCCTTTATACATGTCCACCCCATAGTCCTTTATACATATCCACCCCACAGTCCTTTATACATGTCCACCCCACAGTCCTTTATACATGTCCACCCCACAGTCCTTTATACATGTCCACCCCACAGTCCTTTATACATATCCACCCCACAGTCCTTTATACATGTCCACCCCACAGTCCTTTATACATGTCCACCCCACAGTCCTTTATACATGTCCACCCCACAGTCCTTTATACATGTCCACCCCACAGTCCTTTATACATGTCCACCCCACAGTCCTTTATACATATCCACCCCACAGTCCTTTATACATGTCCACCCCACAGTCCTTTATACATGTCCACCCCACAGTCCTTTATACATATCCACCCCACAGTCCTTTATACATGTCCACCCCATAGTCCTTTATACATGTCCACCCCACAGTCCTTTATACATGTCCACCCCACAGTCCTTTATACATATCCACCCCACAGTCCTTTATACATGTCCACCCCACAGTCCTTTATACATATCCACCCCACAGTCCTTTATACATGTCCACCCCACAGTCCTTTATACATGTCCACCCCACAGTCCTTTATACATAGTCCCATTATCCACCCCACAGTCCTTTATACATGTCCACCCCACAGTCCTTTATACATGTCCACCCCACAGTCCTTTATACATATCCACCCCACAGTCCTTTATACATGTCCACCCCACAGTCCTTTATACATATCCACCCCACAGTCCTTTATACATGTCCACCCCACAGTCCTTTATACATATCCACCCCACAGTCCTTTATACATGTCCACCCCCACAGTCCTTTATACATGTCCACCCCACAGTCCTTTATACATATCCACCCCCAGTCCTTTATACATGTCCACCCCACAGTCATTTATACATGTCCACCCCCCCTTTATACATATCCACCCCAGTCCTTTATACATGTCCACCCCACAGTCCTTTATACATGTCCACCCCACAGTCCTTTATACATGTCCACCCCACAGTCCTTTATACATGTCCACCCCACAGTCCTTTATACATGTCCACCCCACAGTCCTTTATACATGTCCACCCCACAGTCCTTTATACATGTCCACCCCACAGTCCTTTATACATGTCCACCCCATAGTCCTTTATACATGTCCACCCCCAGTCCTTTATACATGTCCACCCCACAGTCCTTTATACATGTCCACCCCACAGTCCTTTATACATATCCACCCCGCAGTCCTTTATACATGTCCACCCCACAGTCCTTTATACAGTCTTTGTCCACCCCACAGTCCTTTATACATATCCACCCCGCAGTCCTTTATACATGTCCACCCCACAGTCCTTTATACATGTCCACCCCACAGTCCTTTATACATGTCCACCCCACAGTCCTTTATACATGTCCACCCCACAGTCCTTTATACATGTCCACCCCACAGTCCTTTATACATGTCCACCCCACAGTCCTTTATACATATCCACCCCACAGTCCTTTATATCCACCCCATAGTCCTTTCCACCACCCCACAGTCCTTTATACATGTCCACCCCACAGTCCTTTATACATGTCCACCCCCCTTTATACAGTCCACCCCATAGTCCTTTATACATGTCCACCCCGCAGTCCTTTATACATGTCCACCCCACAGTCCTTTATACATGTCCACCCCATAGTCCTTTATACATGTCCACCCCACAGTCCTTTATACATATCCACCCCACAGTCCTTTATACATGTCCACCCCACAGTCCTTTATACATGTCCACCCCACAGTCCTTTATACATGTC
>CM065690.1:58599074-58604074 GCA_017654935.2 Phymorhynchus buccinoides | reverse complement strand
CAGTCAGTAGCATCAGAAACCCTGCATGCACAATAGCCAGTCAGTAGCCACAAACCCTGCAGCACAATAGCCAGTCAGTAGCATCAGAAACCCTGCAGCACAATAGCCAGTCAGTAGCATCACAAACCCTGCAGCACAATAGCCAGTCAGTAGTATCAGAAACCCTGCAGCATGCACAATAGCCAGTCAGTAGTATCAGAAACCCTGCAGCACAATAGCCAGTCAGTAGCATCATAAACCCTGCAGCACAATAGCCAGTCAGTAGCATCAGAAACCCTGCAGCACAATAGCCAGTCAGTAGCATCAGAAAACCCTGCATGCACAATAGCCAGTCAGTAGCATCAGAAACCCTGCAGCATGCACAATAGCCAGTCAGTAGCATCACAAACCCTGCAGCACAATAGCCAGTCAGTAGCATCACAAACCCTGCATCACAATAGCCAGTCAGTAGCATCACAAACCCTGCAGCATGCACAATAGCCAGTCAGTAGCATCAGAAACCCTGCATCACAATAGCCAGTCAGTAGCATCAGAAACCCTGCAGCATGCACAATAGCCAGTCAGTAGCATCACAAACCCTGCATCACAATAGCCAGTCAGTAGCATCACAAACCCTGCAGCATGCACAATAGCCAGTCAGTAGCATCACAAACCCTGCAGCACAATAGCCAGTCAGTAGTATCAGAAACCCTGCAGCACAATAGCCAGTCAGTAGCATCAGAAACCCTGCATGCACAATAGCCAGTCAGTAGCATCAGAAACCCTGCAGCACAATAGCCAGTCAGTAGCATCAGAAACCCTGCAGCACAATAGCCAGTCAGTAGCATCAGAAACCCTGCAGCATGCACAATAGCCAGTCAGTAGCATCACAAACCCTGCAGCATGCACAATAGCCAGTCAGTAGCATCACAAACCCTGCAGCATGCACAATAGCCAGTCAGTAGCATCACAAACCCTGCAGCATGCACAATAGCCAGTCAGTAGTATCACAAACGCTGCAGCACAATAGCCAGTCAGTAGTATCGGAAACCCTGCAGCACAATAGCCAGTCAGTAGCATCATAAACCCTGCAGCATGCACAATAGCCAGTCAGTAGCATCACAAACCCTGCAGCATGCACAATAGCCAGTCAGTAGTATCAGAAACCCTGCAGCACAATAGCCAGTCAGTAGTATCGGAAACCCTGCAGCACAATAGCCAGTCAGTAGCATCAGAAACCCTGCAGCATGCACAATAGCCAGTCAGTAGCATCAGAAACCCTGCAGCATGCACAATAGCCAGTCAGTAGCATCACAAACCCTGCAGCATGCACAATAGCCAGTCAGTAGTATCAGAAACCCTGCAGCACAATAGCCAGTCAGTAGCATCAGAAACCCTGCAGCATGCACAATAGCCAGTCAGTAGCATCAGAAACCCTGCAGCATGCACAATAGCCAGTCAGTAGCATCAGAAACCCTGCAGCACAATAGCCAGTCAGTAGTATCAGAAACCCTGCAGCATGCACAATAGCCAGTCAGTAGTATCATAAACCCTGCAGCACAATAGCCAGTCAGTAGTATCAGAAACCCTGCAGCACAATAGCCAGTCAGTAGTATCAGAAACTCTCCAGCATGCACAATAGCCAGTCAGTAGCATCAGAAACCCTGCAGCATGCACAATAGCCAGTCAGTAGCATCACAAACCCTGCAGCACAATAGCCAGTCAGTAGCATCACAAACCCTGCAGCACAATAGCCAGTCAGTAGCATCACAAACCCTGCAGCACAATAGCCAGTCAGTAGTATCAGAAACCCTGCAGCATGCACAATAGCCAGTCAGTAGTATCAGAAACCCTGCAGCACAATAGCCAGTCAGTAGTATCAGAAACCCTGCAGCACAATAGCCAGTCAGTAGCATCACAAACCCTGCAGCACAATAGCCAGTCAGTAGTATCAGAAACCCTGCAGCACGCACAATAGCCAGTCAGTAGTATCGGAAACCCTGCAGCACAATAGCCAGTCAGTAGCATCAGAAACCCTGCAGCATGCACAATAGCCAGTCAGTAGCATCACAAACCCTGCAGCACAATAGCCAGTCAGTAGTATCAGAAACCCTGCAGCATGCACAATAGCCAGTCAGTAGCATCAGAAACCCTGCAGCATGCACAATAGCCAGTCAGTAGCATCACAAACCCTGCAGCACAATAGCCAGTCAGTAGTATCAGAAACCCTGCAGCATGCACAATAGCCAGTCAGTAGTATCAGAAACCCTGCAGCACAATAGCCAGTCAGTAGTATCGGAAACCCTGCAGCACAATAGCCAGTCAGTAGCATCAGAAACCCTGCAGCATGCACAATAGCCAGTCAGTAGCATCACAAACCCTGCAGCATGCACAATAGCCAGTCAGTAGCATCACAAACCCTGCAGCATGCACAATAGCCAGTCAGTAGCATCACAAACCCTGCAGCATGCACAATAGCCAGTCAGTAGTATCAGAAACCCTGCAGCACAATAGCCAGTCAGTAGTATCGGAAACCCTGCAGCACAATAGCCAGTCAGTAGCATCAGAAACCCTGCAGCATGCACAATAGCCAGTCAGTAGCATCAGAAACCCTGCAGCATGCACAATAGCCAGTCAGTAGCATCACAAACCCTGCAGCATGCACAATAGCCAGTCAGTAGTATCAGAAACCCTGCAGCACAATAGCCAGTCAGTAGCATCAGAAACCCTGCAGCATGCACAATAGCCAGTCAGTAGCATCAGAAACCCTGCAGCATGCACAATAGCCAGTCAGTAGCATCAGAAACCCTGCAGCACAATAGCCAGTCAGTAGTATCAGAAACCCTGCAGCATGCACAATAGCCAGTCAGTAGTATCATAAACCCTGCAGCACAATAGCCAGTCAGTAGTATCAGAAACCCTGCAGCACAATAGCCAGTCAGTAGTATCAGAAACTCTCCAGCATGCACAATAGCCAGTCAGTAGCATCAGAAACCCTGCAGCATGCACAATAGCCAGTCAGTAGCATCACAAACCCTGCAGCACAATAGCCAGTCAGTAGCATCACAAACCCTGCAGCACAATAGCCAGTCAGTAGCATCACAAACCCTGCAGCACAATAGCCAGTCAGTAGTATCAGAAACCCTGCAGCATGCACAATAGCCAGTCAGTAGTATCAGAAACCCTGCAGCACAATAGCCAGTCAGTAGTATCAGAAACCCTGCAGCACAATAGCCAGTCAGTAGCATCACAAACCCTGCAGCACAATAGCCAGTCAGTAGTATCAGAAACCCTGCAGCACGCACAATAGCCAGTCAGTAGTATCGGAAACCCTGCAGCACAATAGCCAGTCAGTAGCATCAGAAACCCTGCAGCATGCACAATAGCCAGTCAGTAGCATCACAAACCCTGCAGCACAATAGCCAGTCAGTAGTATCAGAAACCCTGCAGCATGCACAATAGCCAGTCAGTAGCATCAGAAACCCTGCAGCATGCACAATAGCCAGTCAGTAGCATCACAAACCCTGCAGCACAATAGCCAGTCAGTAGTATCAGAAACCCTGCAGCATGCACAATAGCCAGTCAGTAGTATCAGAAACCCTGCAGCACAATAGCCAGTCAGTAGTATCGGAAACCCTGCAGCACAATAGCCAGTCAGTAGCATCAGAAACCCTGCAGCATGCACAATAGCCAGTCAGTAGCATCACAAACCCTGCAGCATGCACAATAGCCAGTCAGTAGCATCAGAAACCCTGCAGCATGCACAATAGCCAGTCAGTAGCATCACAAACCCTGCAGCATGCACAATAGCCAGTCAGTAGTATCACAAACCCTGCAGCACAATAGCCAGTCAGTAGTATCGGAAACCCTGCAGCACAATAGCCAGTCAGTAGCATCAGAAACCCTGCAGCATGCACAATAGCCAGTCAGTAGCATCACAAACCCTGCAGCATGCACAATAGCCAGTCAGTAGTATCAGAAACCCTGCAGCACAATAGCCAGTCAGTAGTATCGGAAACTCTGCAGCACAATAGCCAGTCAGTAGCATCAGAAACCCTGCAGCATGCACAATAGCCAGTCAGTAGCATCAGAAACCCTGCAGCACAATAGCCAGTCAGTAGTATCGGAAACCCTGCAGCACAATAGCCAGTCAGTAGCATCACAAACCCTGCATGCACAATAGCCAGTCAGTAGCATCACAAACCCTGCAGCATGCACAATAGCCAGTCAGTAGTATCAGAAACCCTGCAACACAATAGCCAGTCAGTAGTATCGGAAACCCTGCAGCACAATAGCCAGTCAGTAGCATCAGAAACCCTGCAGCACAATAGCCAGTCAGTAGTATCGGAAACTCTGCAGCACAATAGCCAGTCAGTAGCATCAGAAACCCTGCAGCATGCACAATAGCCAGTCAGTAGCATCAGAAACCCTGCAGCATGCACAATAGCCAGTCAGTAGCATCACAAACCCTGCAGCATGCACAATAGCCAGTCAGTAGCATCAGAAACCCTGCAGCATGCACAATAGCCAGTCAGTAGCATCACAAACCCTGCAGCACAATAGCCAGTCAGTAGTATCGGAAACTCTGCAGCACAATAGCCAGTCAGTAGCATCAGAAACCCTGCAGCATGCACAATAGCCAGTCAGTAGCATCACAAACCCTGCAGCATGCACAATAGCCAGTCAGTAGCATCGCAAACCCTGCAGCATGCACAATGCAGTGTGTGTGTCCCTGTCTCTATGTGTCCCCGTCTCTGAATGTTCAGGTCATTGTGTTCCCTACTCTATGTGTCCCCGTCTCTGAATGTTCCAGTCTTTATAATTATGTCCCCGTCATTGTGTCCCTGTCTCTATGTGTCCCCGTCTCTGAATGTTCTCGTCATTGTGTCCCCTTCTCTATGTGTCCCCGTCTCTGAATGTTCCCGTCTTTATATGTCACCATCATTGTGTCCCCTTCTCTATGTGTCCCTGTATCTATGTGTCCCTGTCTCTATGTGTCCCCGTCTCTGAATGTTCCTGTC
>CM065690.1:58581574-58591574 GCA_017654935.2 Phymorhynchus buccinoides | reverse complement strand
AACCATAGCATTGGAAACCAAAGCATTGGAAACCTTAGGAAACCATAGGATTGGAAACCATAGGAAACCATAGCATTGGAAACCTTAGGAAACCATAGGATTGGAAACCATAGGAAACCATAGCATTGGACACCTTAGGAAACCATATGATTGGACACCATAGGAAACCATAGCATTGGAAATCTTAGGAAACCATATGATTGGACACCATAGGAAACCATAGCATTGGACACCTTAGGGAAACCATATGATTGGACACCATGGGAAACCATAGGATTGAAACCTTGGGAAACCATAGGATTGGAAACCTTGGGGAACCATATGATTGGAAACCTTAGGAAACCATAGGATTGGAAACCATAGGAATTGGGATTGGAAACCATAGGATTGGAAACCTTAGGAAACCATAGGATTGGAAACCTTAGGAAACCATAGGATTGGAAACCTTAGGAAACCATAGGATTGAAAACCTTGGGAAACCATAGGATTGAAAACCTTGGGAAACCATAGGATTGAAAACCTTGGGAAACCATAGGATTGAAAACCTTGGGAAACCATAGGATTGGAAAACCATAGGATTGGAAACCTTAGGAAACCATAGGATTGGAAACCTTAGGAAACCATAGGATTGGAAACCTTAGGAAACCATAGGATTGGACACAGGAGAGGATGGAAGACAGACAAGAGAAAGAGATGAGGGAAGGAAGGAAGGAAGGAAGCAGGGAAGGAAGGAAGGAATGGTTGGGACATGGGCAGTGGAAGTGGAGGTACTTGGTGCCAGTCCAACAGTCTGGAGGCGGTAATCAGTGTAATGGTCATCTCCTTCGTGTTTCACTGATGACTTTGTGCCAATGACTACTGCTGTTCTCTGTCTGTCTGTCTGTCTGTCTGTCTGTCTACGTCTCTGGGTCTGCTTTTCTCTCTGTGTCTCAATTTCATGTTACTGCATTAACACACACACGTGTGTGTGTGTGTGTGTGTGTGTGTGTGTGTGTGTGTGTGTGTGTGTGTGTGTGTGTGTGTGTGTGTGTGTGTGTGTGTGTGTGTGTGTGTGTGTGTGTGTGTGTGGGTGTGTGTGTGTGTGGTGTGTGTGTGTGTGTGTGTGTGTGTGTATGTGTGTGTGTGGTGTGTGTGTGTGTGTGTGTGTGCGTGTGTGTGTGTGTGTGTGTCTGTGTGTGTCAGTGTGTGTATGTGTGTGTGTGCGTGTGCGTGTGCGTGCGTGTGTGTGTGCGTGTGCGTGTGTGTGCGTGTGCGCGTGCGCGTGCGCGTGTGCGTATTCTCAGAAGAAAAACCTTGCCTCTGACCCAAATCCCTGCCCCCCCAAATCTATTGCTGTAAATATTTTGACTATTTACATGTTTATTATGTAAATAGTCCCCCTCTGGGGAAAATGTGTTCAATGAAATATTTTGGTCGATTTCTATTCAGACAGAAACAGGCCAAAAAGAGAAGCTGGTCCGAGAGAGATTTGGTTGACAACTACCGCCTTAGAATGAACACCATTACAATCACCATAGGCCTAATGCGTTTGACCCAAAACCAGCACCCCCCACCACACCCCTCCCCGCCACCGGTCCCATCAGACAACACAACACAATCGCAATCAACTGCTTCAGCTCGGACCCAAATCGGTAGGAATTCAATCTAAACGCAGCGTTCACAATATAGTTGTGTTGACGACCACTTTCTAGAAATTATCCAATTATCCAGCATGACATCTTCCCAATCAGTACATGGGACACCTGACGTCACTCGCTGTGGATGTGGCCCTGGCAGTTTACAGGCTGTCAGTTGTTGCGGAGGAGTTATTTTGGTCGGTGCTTTAATCTCCCGTACCGTTGTTTACCCGGGCACTCGTTCCTTCCTTAATTGACGAGTTCCTAACTATGCGACGTTGCCACTCCTACATGAAGGCGTGATCATGATCGATTAAGCAGCGTCACTGTTTTTTGTCAACATCTCTCTCTCTCTCTCTCTCTCTCTCTCTCTCTCTCTCTCTAATCATTTTTAGTTCCCGAGCGAAGCTTCGGGAAGTATTGTTTTTGTTTCATCCGTCCGTCCGTGCGTCTGTGCGTCCGTGCCTGCGTCCGCCGCGTTTTCTTAAAAACCGTTAACTCTATTTCAATCGCTTTAAGTGTATAAGTTATAAAGAATATCAGCTATCGACTGATTGCTTTAATTTTACTCTAAGGTCAAGGTCATGCCGATTAAGGAGTTCAAACCCCAAAACACTTAATCGCTAATATCTCGAGAACTTCTGCACGTATTTGAATGCGTTTTTCTTCACAACGTTTTCTGATGAAAGGGCCATAACATTATCACGAATGTGACTGCGCCCATAGTGCGTGCGAATCACGGGGTTCGAACCCCAAAGCTGTATCTCAAGAACTGATGCATAGCATCGCTTCAAATTTACTGTGGTAGTGCATCACAGTACACGAAAGGCCTCATACAAAAATAATAACCGTGCTGACCTTGACCTTGAAAACATTCATTTCTTCTCGTGGACATATCTTCCACATGGTTGGACTTACAATGTTAAAATTTGGTATGCAGATGCATTGGCTTATGGTAATTCCAGAATAGTTAGTGCCCAAAAGCAAGAAAGGTCAAGGCCAAGGTGACAACGGTTATAGTCTGCCGATATGACCATCTGTAACCGGTCATTTACAACCACATATTTTATGGCCATTCAGTAGGCTATTTATTAAGTTTTGGGGTTCAGGCGCTCGTTTTTTGTGTTTTGTTTTTTAATCAAACTTCTTAATATGAACGTGTCATGTTGTGGGTATTTGAATTAACAGTATGAGTAAAAAACCATAAACAAAAAAACCAAAAACAAACAAACAAACAACAGAAAAAAAACAAGAAAATATTTGTTTATAGCTTTAATAAATGTAGACATATAACATCGCGGTTATACTACTACTACTACTACTACTACTACTACTACTACTATACTACTACTACTACTACTACTACTACTACTACTACTACTACTACTACTACTACTACTACTGCTGCTGCTGCTGCTGCTACTGCTGCTGCTACCTACTAATGCTGCTACTACTACTACTACTACTACTACTACTACTACTACTACTACTACTACTACTACTACTACTACTACTACTACTACTACTACTACTACTACTACTACTACTACTACTACTACTGTTGGCAATTGTTGGGGTGTTTTCGCTTCTTTTTTTTCCCCTCCTCCACTTCCTCCTCCTTCTCCTTCTTCAATGTGTCTTCTTGGACTATTTTTACTTCAATGACTCCCCTTTCTTTTTGGTTTTCCCCTCCTTTATGTTCGTGTTTGTCTTCCCTCTGCCTCTCCACTGTCGGCCTAACAGTCTGCCCCATGTTCGTGTTTGTCTTCCCTCTGCCTCTCCACTGTCGGCCTAACAGTCTGCCCCATGTTCGTGTTTGTCTTCCCTCTGCCTCTCCACTGTCGGCCTAACCCGCCCGTTTTTTTTTTTGTTTCAGTCTGCCCCATGTTCGTGTTTGTCTTCCCTCTGCCTCTCCACTGTCGGCCTAACAGTCTGCCCCATGTTCGTGTTTGTCTTCCCTCTGCCTCTACACTGTCGGCCTAACAGTCTGCCCCATGTTCGTGTTTGTCTTCCCTCTGCCTCTCCACTGTCGGCCTAACAGTCTGCCCCATGTTCGTGTTTGTCTTCCCTCTGCCTCTACACTGTCGGCCTAACAGTCTGCCCCATGTTCGTGTTTGTCTTCCCTCTGCCTCTACACTGTCGGCCTAACAGTCTGCCCCATGTTCGTGTTTGTCTTCCCTCTGCCTCTCCACTGTCGGCCTAACAGTCTGCCCCATGTTCGTGTGTGTCTTCCCTCTGCCTCTCCACTGTCGGCCTAACAGTCTGCCCCATGTTCGTGTGTGTCTTCCCTCTGCCTCTCCACTGTCGGCCTAACAGTCTGCCTCACAACCCCCATCGCTGTCTCCCTTTGATGCCGCCTCCTTCTCTGTTGCCTCCCTCCTTTATCGACTTGTCTTTCACCCTTACGCTAAGAAATGCATCAATATTCCACACATTCACTGACATTAGCCCACGCGCACGCGACCGCACACTAAGTACACACACACACACACACACACACACACACACACACACACACACACACACACACACACACACACACACACACACTCGCGCGCGCATGCCCACGTGAACATGCACGAACACACCGGCGCGCATACACGTACACACAAGCTCGCGCGCGTACACACACACAACACACGCATACACGTACACACACACAGAGAGACACACACATGCACGCACACACACGCACACACACACACACAACACACACGCACACGCACACACACATACATACACACACACACGGCACACGCACGCACACACGCACACACACAGAGAGAGTGAAAGAGAGAGAGGAGAGAGAGAGAGAGGAGAGAGAGATTGAGAGAGAGAGAGAGAGAGAGAGAGGAGAGAAGGAGAGAGGAGAGAGAGAGAGAGAGAGAGAGAGAGAGGAGAGAGAGAGAGAAGAGGAGACGTGCAGAGAAACGCATAGAGAGAGAGAGAGAGAGGGAGAGAGAGAGAGAGCAGACGTGCAGAGAAACGCATAAGCACCCGTTCTTTAAAACAGGGAGTAAAAAGGAAGAAAAGAAACAAAGAAACAAAGAAAGAATGAAAGAAAGAAGAAAGAAAGAAAGAAAAAAGAAAAGAAAAAGAAAGAAAGAAAGAAAGAAAAAAAAGAAAGAAAGAAAGAAAGAAAGAAAGAAAATTAATGTCGGTGAGCACGCTAGGTTGAAGAGCAAACGCTTCGTTTCTCGTTAAAATTTCATCAGACCAGATCGAAGGAAGGAATGGGAACAGCAGTAGGCAATTACAAGCATTTTAGCCATCAACTCTCTCTCTCCCTCTCTCTCTCTCTCTCTCTCTCTCTCTCTCCCTCTCTCTCTCTCTCCCTCTCTCTCTCTCTCTCTCTCTCCTCTCTCTCTCTCTCTCTCTCTCTCTCTCTCTCTCTCTCTCTCTCTCCCTCTCTCTCTCTCTCTCTCTCTCTCTCTCCTCTCTCTCTCTCTCCTCTCTCTCCCTCTCTCTCTCTCTCTGCGTGCGTGCGTGGTGCGTGCGTGCGTGCGTGCGTGCGTGTACATTTCATGATTTGATGTTTTTAAATGACCTATTTTCTATGTTATCAAATTGAATAAGTTGTTGTAACCACATATATACTCAATGTAATCTTACTGTTGTTTCGCTAAACACAAATGTTTTGATCTGTTTTTATTGATTATTGATCACAATTTCATTGGATTTCCTACTTGACATGCACCTTGTTGCCTCTCTTTCCCTTTCTGCCTGTGTGTGTTTAGATGTATATATATCTCCCCCCCCCCCCCACCCTTCTCTCTCTCTCTCTCTCTCTCTCCCTCTCTCTCTCTATATCCCTCCCTCTCTTTTCAGAGGGCTGAATGTAAAAAAGCATGTTATTGCTTATTCTATCACCCTCTATAAATAAAATTCATTCAATTCAGTTCAATTCAGTTCTCTCTCTCTCTCTCTCTCTCTCTCTCTCTCCCTCTCTCTCTCTCTCTCTCTCTTTTTCTCTCTTTCTCTCTCTCTCTTCTCGCTCTCTCTCTCTCTCTCAGTTGTGTTGTGTGTGAGTAAAGAATGTAGAGAGGACTATGTATTTCAGTTGTTATGTGTGAGTGAAGAAGGCAGAGAGGACTATGTATTTCAGTTGTGTTATGTGTGAGTGAAGAAGGCAGAGAGGACTATGTATTTCAGTTGTTATGTGTGAGTAAAGAAGGCAGAGAGGGCTATGTATTTCAGTTGTGTTATGTGTGAGTAAAGAAGGCAGAGAGGACTATGTATTTCAGTTGTTATGTGTGAGTAAAGAAGGCAGAGAGGACTATGTATTTCAGTTGTTATGTGTGAGTAAAGAAGGCAGAGAGGACTATGTATTTCAGTTGTTATGTGTGAGTAAAGAAGGCAGAGAGGACTATGTATTTCAGTTGTTGTGTGTGAGTAAAGAAGGCAGAGAGGACTGTGTATTTCAGTTGTGTTATGTGTGAGTAAAGAAGGCAGAGAGGACTATGTATTTCAGTTGTTATGTGTGAGTAAAGAAGGCAGAGAGGACTATGTATTTCAGTTGTTATGTGTGAGTAAAGAAGGCAGAGAGGACTATGTATTTCAGTTGTTATGTGTGAGTAAAGAAGGCAGAGAGGACTATGTATTTCAATTGTTATGTGTGAGTAAAGAAGGCAGAGAGGACTATGTATTTCAGTTGTTATGTGTGAGTAAAGAAGGCAGAGAGGACTATGTATTTCAGTTGTTATGTGTGAGTAAAGAAGGTAGAGAGGACTATGTATTTCAATTGTTATGTGTGAGTAAAGAAGGCAGAGAGGACTATGTATTTCAGTTATGTTATGTGTGAGTAAAGAAGGCAGAGAGGACTATGTATTTCAGTTGTGTTATGTGTGAGTAAAGAAGGCAGAGAGGACTATGTATTTCAGATGTTATGTGTGAGTAAAGAAGGCAGAGAGGACTATGTATTTCAGTTGTTATGTGTGAGTAAAGAAGGCAGAGAGGACTATGTATTTCAATTGTGTTATGTGTGAGTAAAGAAGGCAGAGAGGACTATGTATTTCAGTTATGTTATGTGTGAGTAAAGCAGAGAGGACTATGTATTTCAGTTGTGTTATGTGTGAGTAAAGAAGGCAGAGAGGACTATGTATTTCAGTTGTGTTATGTGTGAGTAAAGAAGGCAGAGAGGACTATGTATTTCAGTTGTTATGTGTGAGTAAAGAAGGCAGAGAGGACTATGTATTTCAGTTGTTATGTGTGAGTAAAGAAGGCAGAGAGGACTGTGTATTTCAGTTGTTATGTGTGAGTAAAGAAGGCAGAGAGGACTATGTATTTCAGTTGTTATGTGTGAGTAAAGAAGGCAGAGAGGACTATGTATTTCAGTTGTGTTGTGTGAGTAAAGAAGGCAGAGAGGACTATGTATTTCAGTTGTGTTATGTGTGAGTAAAGAAGGCAGAGAGGACTATGTATTTCAGTGTGTTATGTGTGAGTAAAGAAGGCAGAGAGGGCTATGTATTTCAGTTGTTATGTGTGAGTAAAGAAGGCAGAGAGGACTATGTATTTCAGTTGTGTTGTGTGAGTAAAGAAGGCAGAGAGGACTATGTATTTCAGTTGTGTTGTGTGAGTAAGGAAGGCAGAGAGGACTATGTATTTCAGTTGTTATGTGTGAGTAAAGAAGGCAGAGAGGACTATGTATTTCAGTTGTGTTGTGTGAGTAAGGAAGGCAGAGAGGACTATGTATTTCAGTTGTGTTATGCGTTAGTAAAGCAGAGAGGACTATGTATTTCAGTTGTGTTATGCGTTACTAAAGAAGGCAGAGAGGACTGTGTATTTCAGTTGTGTTATGCGTGAGTAAAGAAGGCAGAGAGGACTATGTATTTCAGTTGTGTTATGCGTTAGTAAAGCAGAGAGGACTGTGTATTTCAGTTGTGTTATGTGTTAGTAAAGAAGGCAGAGAGGACTATGTATTTCAGTTGTGTTATGTGTGAGTAAAGAAGGCAGTGAGGACTATGTATTTCAGTTGTTATGCGTTACTAAAGCAGAGAGGAGAACAATGCTAAACACCTTAGTCCCTGTGTCGGTCTAGTATCCTATAGCTGTTATATTTCCCGGTGTGGAGAATCGACTTCGTCAGGAGGTCAGACGCTCAACACGGCTTTTCCATTCTCATCAATGTTAATCGATCTGAGTTAGGCGCGTTTAAAAAGCTAAAAATGCAACACCACATACTCACACCAAAACGTGCACGTAGGCCTACTTCTAGCTCTGCAAAAGCTACATTTGTCAATGAAAAACTAATTTGGGAAACAAGTTGGGTAGGAATTATAGGATAATTTGAGAAAGGGGGGGGGGGGGTGGGCGGGGGGGGGGGGGGGGGGGGGGGTGGGGGGGGGGGGGGGGGGGGGGAAGGGTTGCTGTGGGGACTAAAAGGGGGGGGGGGGGGGGGGGGGTCGGGGGGTGGGGGGTTGTGGGGGGGGGGGGGGGGGGGGGGGGGGGGACAGAGTGAGGGGGCAAATTTTGATCTTATGGGGGGGGGTGGGGGGGGGGGGGGGGGGGGGGGGGGGGGGGGGCGGGGGTGGGGGGGGGGGGGGGGGGGGGGGGGGGGGGAAGGGTTAGGGCGGCTGGGGGGGGGGGGGGGGGGGGGGGGGGGGGGGGGGGGGGGGGGGGGGGGGGGCACTCTGCACTAAAAGCCGGCCTCAACTATCCAACAAAGTCGGATAAAAATGGTTGTGACCTTTCCACAGTTTTCCTTTCTTTTGACACAGTGAGTAGAAATCACAAATGCAAATTTTGATCTTATGAAACCCTTCCAACCAGGTCGGAAGGAATTGGCGACTGCCCCATTTACTTCCAACTCACACATAGGCCTATTAGTGCACTCGCACTGCCCCATTTACTTCCAACTCACACATAGGCCTATTAGTGCACTC
This sequence comes from Phymorhynchus buccinoides, assembly GCA_017654935.2. NCBI lineage: Eukaryota > Metazoa > Mollusca > Gastropoda > Neogastropoda > Raphitomidae > Phymorhynchus > Phymorhynchus buccinoides. Next base: position 58,583,077 of record CM065690.1, on the reverse strand, counting down.
GCACTGCACCATTTACTTCCAACTCACACATAGGCCTATTAGTGCACTCGCACTGCCCCATTTACTTCCAACTCACACATAGGCCTATTAGTGCACTCGCACTGCCCCATTTACTTCCAACTCACACATAGGCCTATTAGTGCACTCGCACTGCCCCATTTACTTCCAACTCACACATAGGCCTATTAGTGCACTCGCACTGCACCATTTACTTCCAACTCACACATAGGCCTATTAGTGCACTCGCACTGCCCCATTTACTTCCAACTCACACATAGGCCTATTAGTGCACTCGCACTGCACCATTTACTTCCAACTCACACATAGGCCTATTAGTGCACTCGCACTGCCCCATTTACTTCCAACTCACACATAGGCCTATTAGTGCACTCGCACTGCACCATTTACTTCCAACTCACACATAGGCCTATTAGTGCACTCGCACTGCACCATTTACTTCCAACTCACACATAGGCCTATTAGTGCACTCGCACTGCACCATTTACTTCCAACTCACACATAGGCCTATTAGTGCACTCGCACTGCACCATTTACTTCCAACTCACACATAGGCCTATTAGCGCACTCGCACTGCCCCATTTACTTCCAACTCACACATAGGCCTATTAGTGCACTCGCACTGCACCATTTACTTCCAACTCACACATAGGCCTATTAGCGCACTCGCACTGCCCCATTTACTTCCAACTCACACATAGGCCTATTAGCGCACTCGCACTGCACCATTTACTTCCAACTCACACATAGGCCTATTAGCGCACTCGCACAAACATGCACCGTGATGCGCACAGACTGCACACAAACAGCACAGGCACGTACATGCATGCATATATAGGCCTACTTGCCTCCATATGTACCTACCTACCCGGCTACCTACTTACGAACTACCTACCTGCATCTGTAGAAACATACCCTGTACAGTTTGAAATACACTACAACTACATTCACACGCGCATGTACGCACATACACACAGCCATGTGCACCGGATATATCACATACACACAGCCATGTGCACCGGTTATATCACATACACACAGCCATGTGCACCGGATATATCACATACACACAGCCATGTGCACCGGATATATCACATACGCACAGCCATGTGCACCGGATATATCACATACACACAGCCATGTGCACCGGCTATATCACATACGCACAGCCATGTGCACCGGCTATATCACATACGCACAGCCATGTGCACCGGCTATATCACATACGCATAGTCATAACAAATGAGACAAGAGAGAGAGAGAGAGAAGAGAGAGAGAGAGAGAGAGAGAGAGAGAGAGAGAGAGAGAGAGAGAGAGAGAGAGAGAGAGAGAGAGAGAGAGAGAGAGAGAGAGAGAGAGAGAGAGAGAGAGAGAGAGAGAGAGAGAGAGAGAGAGAGAGAGAGAGAGAGAGAGAGAGAGAGAGAACGAACGAACGAACGAACGAACGAACGAAATATTTTTTAATGTTGGAAAAGAATAAGCACA
>CM065690.1:58556574-58559074 GCA_017654935.2 Phymorhynchus buccinoides | reverse complement strand
TTAGGCAAATCTTAGAAACCATGAGGTGAGAGATTTCGTTTTAGCATAATGGCACGCTAGTCGCTGAAAAACTGCATGATTATGCAGTGGCTCCAGTGCTGCACCCAAGGGGATTAGTTGGCCACATGGGACCTCCCCCAACGCCAACTCTTCTCAAGTGTTCTTAGCCGCGAGAAAGGGGATGTACTGTAGGCAAGGCTTTCCACAGTAAACAAATCCCAGTCATCCAGAATAGCATCTGACCCCTCAGGTATTTGGAAATCATGTCTGGACACGGCTGACTGCCACGTGTATGCCAGTCAGTCGCTTCCGTCCATGACTGCCAGATAGTAGGTGGGGCAGATGCTATTCCGGCAGGCTGGGTTAGAATTTGCTTATAGTGGAGATGCCTTGCCCAGGGTACATTCCCACTCTTTCGGCCAAAGGGATTAGAGGACTGCTGGCGTTGGGGAATATCCCCAAAGGCCAACCCATCCCTTTGGCTGCAGCACCAGAGCCAGTGCAAATGTCCCCTAGTTTGAGAGTCATAGTCTTCCACAAAATACTAAACTGCACAGTGACTCCATAACTGTAGAACATCTTCTACTGTACAGCTCCCATGTTACTGTTGGCCCCTACTACAGGCTAATGTCAACCAATGATAACAAAACAGCCATTTGAGCAAAGGCCAGACTGGCACGCACCCACATTTTGAACAACCAGAAGCCCGCAGGGTCTTTCCGTGGCCGACGCACATAAGCTTACTTACAAATTCCTAGGCCTGTATCTTCTGGGGATTGTCTCTGGAGTCAATTCCTGACATTTGCATATTTGACGGAATGGGGAGGGTAGAAGTCAGGGCGTGAAGAGGTACGGGAACCAGTTGTGAAAGAGACCGCAGGGGCCGCTGGGCCATTAGCATATGTTATATCAGAGAGGAGGTTCAAGTCTGCCGGGTGACTCACCACTGTGCTACAGTATACCAGATAATGGATACAGTGCTTAAAGCTTTCTCTGGATCGATACTGTTGGGAGAGAGAGAGAGAGAGAGAGAGAGAGAGAGAGAGAGAGAGAGAGAGAGAGAGAGAGAGAGAGAGAGAGAGAGAGAGAGAGAGAGAGAGAGAGGGAGAGAGAGAGAGAGAGAGAGAGAGAGAGAGAGAGAGAGAGAGAGAGAGAGAGAGAGAGAGAGAGAGAGAGAGAGAGAGAGAGAGAGAGAGAGAGAGAGAGAGAGGAATGCGAATACGATTGGTGGTAAAATGGGTCAGCTTCAAGGGCTTCTTTGCACCATGCCCTCTCACACCCACATTCACAGAGAGAGATGCAACAAGTGGAAGAAAAATATGAAGAAAAACGAGAGAGAGAGACGAGAGAGAGAAGAGAGAGGAAGGAGGGAGAGGAAGAGGGGACAGGATGAGGAAGAGAGAAAGAGAGAGAGAGTGTGGCAGAAACAGGGAGGAGAGAGGGGAAGTGCTGAGGGAGAAAACATAAAAGTGTGAGAGAGGAAACACAACGACAGGGACAGAGTGAAAGAGGCAGAGACAAGGCGACAGACACACGAATCAAAAGACACAGAGACAGAAACAGGGGGAGATGAGGAAAAGACAGACACAGAGACAGAGAGAGAGAGAGAGATGAAGAGAGAGAGAGACACAAACAGATAGAGATGAAGAGAGAGACTGACCCAACAGATAGAGATGAAGAGAGAGACTGACCCAACAGATAGAGATGAGAGAGAGAGAGACTGACCAGAGAGAGAGAGAGAGAGAGAGAGAGAGAGAGAGAGAGAGAGAGAACAGATAGAGATGAGAGAGAGAGAGAGAGAGAGAGAACAGATAGAGATGAAGAGAGAGAGACTGAGAGAGACAGATAGAGATGAGAGAGAGAGAGACTGACCAAACAGAGAGAGATGAAGAGAGAGACTGAGAGAGAGAGAACAGAGAGAGATGAAGAGAGAGACTGAGAGAGAGAGATCTCTCTGAGAACAGATAGAGATGAAGAGAGAGAGAGACCAAACAGATATGCGAGATTGGTGGTAAAATGGGTCAGCTTCAAGGGCTTCTTTGCACCATGCCCTCTCACACCCACATTCACACTATGCAACAAGTGGAAGAAAAATATGAAGAAAAACGACCAAGACGAGAGGAAAAAAGGAGGAAGGAGGGAGAGGAAGAGGGGACAGGATGAGGAAGAGAGAAAGAGAGAGAGTGTGGCAGAAACAGGGAGGAGAGAGGGGAAGTGCTGAGGGAGAAACATAAAAGTGTGAGAGAGGAAACACAACGACAGGGACAGAGTGAAAGAGGCAGAGACAAGGCGACAGAGAGGCACACGAATCAAAAGACACAGAGACAGAAACAGGGGGAGATGAGGAAAAGACAGACACAAACATCCACAGATGAAGAGAGAGACACACAAACAGATAGAGATGAAGAGAGAGACTGACCAAACAGATAGAGATGAAGAGAGAGACTGACCAAACAGATAGAGATGAAGAGAGAGACTGACCAAACAGATAGAGATGAAG
>CM065690.1:58529074-58554074 GCA_017654935.2 Phymorhynchus buccinoides | reverse complement strand
TCAACGACACAAAAACGGTTTTTATATTCGCCAGTCTTTGCAGGTTTGTCTCAGAGAAAGACACAGAGAGAGACAGACAGAGGAGGGGGGGGGGGGGGGGGGCAGACTGAGAGAGAGTAGGGGGGAGCACACTGAGAGAGGGGGGTTAGAGAGAATAGAATGGCTGCAAACAGCTGACAGAGGCAGTCACACACACACACACACACACACACACACACACACACACACACACACACACACACGTGTGCATACACGGAAAAGAAATAGGGAGAGGGAGAGAGAGACTTCACAGAGAGAACATTCACATGAATGTACCACCTACTCCACACCCCTCACCTCCACCCCACCACCCTTCTCTGTCCCCCACTCACCACCACCCCTTTAACCAACACCCCCCACTCCCCACCTCCCCCAACTGACCTGCGTGGTGTAGGGCGGGTTGGCCAGGTAGACCTCATCCTCGTACAGCTTGTCGTTGAGCATGGACCTCAGGTGGACCTTGGTGAAGCTCAACAGCGCACGGTGGACAGGCTGGGAGCCCACACCCACATCACCGTAACCATCCACACGCCGCGACACACCAACAACACCAACACCCCCCATACCACCCACACCACCACCCAGCCAGTCGCCTTCCAGGCTGGCTATAGTGCCAGGAGTCAGGGTGGAGTCGGACATGGCAGCGGACGAGGCTCCCCCGGTGTCTAAGGTCTTGGGAGCGCACGGCACTGCCCCGGTTTTCCCAGACCCCTGCGGGGTTAACGGTTCGGAGATGAGGGCAGCCCCCTCTCCCGTGTGGCCACCACGGCTGGTTGAGGAGCCTTCCAGTTTGTCCCCACTCTCAGCACAAACACTTCCCAGAATGTCAGAAGATGTGGCCGGTTTGAGTTTGCACTTTGCGTCTGTGTCTACCCCCCCTCCCCCGCCTGCTTTCAGGTTGATTCTAGGCGATGCCCCTTTCAGAGCGGACAGCGACGACGAAGGTGACGATGACACGTCCGTCTCCTCCAATGTGAAGTACACTGCCGTGCCGCCCTCTTCCTTCAACACCTGCACGGCTCGGAGGAGAGTGTCCCGGTGCGACCCAGTGCTCACTTTGATGGCGTCCAGATCGTCGTGGCCGATCTGCTTGCACACTTCCAGGTCGTCGTAGCCGTTGTCGAGGAACGCCTGCGTGTAGTCCGCCAGATGCAGGGAGCGGAGCCAGTCCTCGACGATGTTGCTTCGTTCGGCCATCGCTACTGTTGGGGTAGGCTAGGTGAGTTACGGCGACACAATGTTCTGTGAGTGTGTGTGTGTGTGTCGTTGCTTTCACACTACACTGTCACGGGAAAAGAGAGATGTCAGCGATCTGATGCTGTCACTCACTCGAGGCCTAACGCATGCAGCACTGACTGACATAAAGTCTGCACATGATCGGGTTGAAATTTTCATCAATTGTTTTCGTCATTTTTACCCCAAAAAAAGCTTATCCTAGTTTCAGTGAAACTCTGCAAGGCTGTCGTGGTCACATTGTTTTTCACTGGACTGTTGGCTGAACCGCCGTTCCTTCCAGTTCTCCGCACGGGAATCAATGATCGTCTGCCAGTGGCAGCAGACGAGACACGGCAGCCAATGCACGCGCAGCGCTGTCCTCGTGACGCTATTTTTAGCTCTTTGGTCTGTGCCACGTGTTCGCTTTGTTTACGTTCTGGTATTTTCTTTCTCTTTGAAGCCTCTTGTCTTTAATATTTGAGAGAATGTGTAAATGAATGAAAGGTGTGTGTTTAACTATGTCTGCGCTCATACCTTTTAGTTGTTACCTTTTAAATGGATTTCAACTCCAGCAAATGCACAGTCATCAGTCATGACAAATAAGACCCTGCATGACGAAGTCCTTCAGATATCAGAGGACAGCAGATGTCTTGGCGTCACCCTAAACAGCAACCTGACCTGGTCAAAGCACACCGAGGTGACAGCAGGGAAAGCAAACAGAGCCCTCGGTTTCCTGCGCCGCAACATCAATGACTGGTGACCAAAGTCAAGGCCGCCTCCTGGGATCCTCATCTTCAGAAGGATGTACCCCTGCTAGAAATGGTACAGCGCAGGGCAGTCAGGTTCTCCTGCAACAACTACGGAGACAAAACACCTGGCTGTGTTGACAGAATGCTAGGGAAGGAGCTGCAGTGGGACAGTCTCCTTCAACAACTACGGAGACAAGATATGTATTATTTATGATTTGGCAGCCCTGACGAAGCTTCAATGTGAAGCGAAATATTGGCTTTTGAATGCAAAATAAACGATGCGGTTAAAGGATTCGGGTTTCCTGTGTTCTCTTATATATATATATATAAACGTACAAGAATTGAAGAAGAAAAAACAACCACACCATTAAACTTTCCTCTTATATATATAGTTTGCTTTAATAAAACTTTTTTTTGGTCCAATATTTAAGTTTGTGAACTGAATAACTTTAATTTTAACTTTACAATTTATTCTGTGTTCTGAAAAGAATAAAAGAAAATAATGTGCTGATTTACTTTTTCTCCCAATGGGGGAGATAGACAATGCCTATGCATATATATATATATATATATGTGTGTGTGTGTGTGTGTGTGTGTGTGTGTGTGTGTGTGTGTGTGTGCGTGTGTGCGTGTGCGTGCGCGTGCGTGCGTGCGTGTGCGTGCGTGTGCGTGCGTGTGTGTGTGAGTGTGTGAATATGTCCGTGAGGGGAAGAGAACAGAGAAAAAAGGGGGGGGGGGGGGGGGGGGCGCAAAGAAAACAAAATTAATATTAACTAACGCATCAATTATAGTAATCTTGCAATTCCAGAGCTGGATATGACAGAAGCTATTTTGATCATTTCATGGCTGTAAACTACATCTTGTAAAGTTCCTATGTTTGCTACTTGTATCCCAGACAAGGTGTATAGCGATGTTAAAAATGGACATTCGAAAATAATGTGTTGAACTGATAGTGGGTGACCACAAGCGCATTCTACATCTTTAGAAAATTTGGTCTTCCATGAATGTAATCGAATTTTGTAAATCAGGCTAGACAAAGATCTTGAACATGACAATATTTCAGATTTTGAAGGAAGTTTCTCTTTATACATACAATTTTCTAACATTGAATTTATTTCATGTTTTTTTTATTTTAGTAAAGTGTCTGAAAGTGTTCTGCTAGCACCTTCTTTGGCTAATCTGTCAGCTAGTTCATTCCCAAAGATACCACAATGCGATGGAATCCAGCAAAATTCTATATCAATTCCTTTGGACATAACAGAATGTATTAAGTATTTTATATCAAAAATTAGATCTCTTCTAACATTCGCATTCCAATTTTGTAAACTATAAAGTACAGATTTTGAGTCAACACAAAAGCAAAATACTATAAATCACAATATTAGTATCAGCTACCCAAGATAAGGCCATAAGAATGGCATAAAGTTCAGCAGTAACTATTAAAAAGCCTTTTCCTAGACAAAATTATTTTTTTATTTTTAAATCGGGGATCACAAATCCAGCTCCAGTGTATGATTCCAAAACTGAACCATCTGTACACATTTTAAGATGATACGGATATACATTTTCTAGATGTTCTTTTGCTTAAACTGCTATCAGATTGATATTATCATCCTTTTTTAAGGCAGTATAATCTGTATCAAATTTTGCAGAAAAATGCTCCCACTTAGGTACAATAGGCATTACCGGTGTACTTGAAATTAATGTAATATCGATGTCACATTTCTTAAGTAATTAATCTGTATAATTTCTAATAAGTTGTAAGTAAGAAATATTTTTAGCCCTCTTAGGAAAATCAATGTTTGAATCAAGAAAAACTTCATTACTGACTGAATTAGACACTGAGAGACTTCTAGTCACATACTTGGCTGTAGCTAACTTACGTTGATCTTCAAGTACTAACAAATTAGCTTCTCTGTACGTTTTGAACGTATTTGTGTGCACTGGCACACCAAGTGCTAGTTTAATAGCCTTACTATCTATGTGTATGTGTGTGTATGTATGCGCGCGCGCGCGCGTGTGTGTGTCTCGTGTGCGTGCGTGCATGTATGTGTGTATGCGGTGCGTGCGTGCACGTGTGTGTGTTTTCCTTCTTCTTCCTGTTATCAACTGAGGAGTTGGTGTTGTCATGGTCGTCTTTGATGAAATTCTGCTTAACGTCCTCCGGTCTGAAACACACATATTGGAATGCAATGCCTGGAGGCAGTGCAATACCAGGAAAGTCCCGAATTATATAGATGTGTATAAAGATGTGTATATAGATGTGTATAAAGGTCTCCTTTGTTTATTTCTCCGCCTTTTACGGAAAATGATCTCAACCTGGAAACTCGTTCCGTACACAAACCTTCAATGTATGTGTCTCTGGAATCCACATGCAGTCAGCTGACTTAAAAATGTCAGTAACTTTCCCTTCCTTGACGGAGGTTTGCACCCGTTCCTCTCTTAGCTAACAGAAAAGGAACATTGGTGGCTGCTTCAAACTGGAGCACTGGTTGATCGTAAGACAAAGCACATCAATAGACTAGGATGTCACCGTTTCTGCTCTTTACCTAAATGGCTATTCACATCGGCTTTTGACATTTAGTAGGCCTGTCATGATGTTTGGATCAATAGTAGAGTGAGATTGAGAGCTCATTCCGTTCTACTTTTAAACGGATATTATCATCAGCTTTTGCCATTTAGTAGGCCTAGCATGTTCAGGCCAATAGTAAAATGAGGGAGAGAGAGAAATAGACAGAAACTGATGCTTCTGAATGTCTCTCCCTGTCACTCCCAGTCTGAATATTCTGTCTCTCTCTCTCCTCTCTCTCTCTCCTCCCTCTGAATAGCATTTCCGTTTCTTTGCCTGTGTTTATGTGTATGTCCGTCTCCTTCAATAGCATTTCTTTGTCTGTGTTTATGTGTGTCTGTCTCCTTCAATAGCATTTCTTTGTCTGTGTTTATGTGTATGTCCGTCTCCTTCAATAGCATTTCTTTGTCTGTGTTTATGTGTATGTCCGTCTCCTTCAATAGCATTTCTTTGTCTGTGTTTATGTGTGTCTGTCTCCTTCAATAGCATTTATGTTTCTTTGTGTTTATGTGTATGTCCGTCTCCTTCAATAGCATTTATGATTCTTTGTGTTTATGTGTATGTCTGTCTCTTTCTATAGCATTTATGTTTCAGTAAACCAGTCAGCGCAACTCTCTCTCTCTCTCTCTCTCTCTATCTCTCTCTCTCGATCTTCCATTCTCTCACTCTCTCTGGCTGCAGAACAAGACAATATAGTATATTTTCTATGTTTTATTCTTTAAAAATATTCACAGCCACCAAACATTATATTTTTACAAACACAACATTAGTATGGCTTAGTTTTGCTTTAGACACCACGGAGAATGAATACACAGATCTGTTCACATGTGCAGTCAACACGACTTCAGTTCATACTAATGATTGACAATTAAAATGCACGCACACACACACACACACATACATACACACATACACACACATACACACTCGTACCCCCCCCCCCCCACACACACACACATCACACATGAGCGCGCAAAACACGCACAACACACATGCATACACACACACACCACAAATAATACATTCATGAACATAATCAGACTTATACACTTTGTCTTATTAAAATCTTTTTTTTCTTTATATCAATACCAAAAAATTCAACAAATAATTCCACAACTGGACACCACTTTCACAAATCTCAATACGCTATTTCTAGCATATTGATCTTTACATGGTTTTTTTGTTAAATGTCCTTTTGCTCACACAGAAACCAATTCCAGAATTCACAGGTTACTCCAGTCTTGTGCGGATTTAGCAGGAAACCTGTGACAGTGTATTGTAAAGGTTTGGTTCAGTCATTTTGTCCAGCTTCAAACACTCCATTGCCTCTTTCTCAAAACTAACGGAAAGCCAGACGTAACCTCTCTGGGTGTCGACCCCACTGGTTTTATTAACCCTTTCAGTGCCGGCTATTAGTTGCGCAGCCGCTTTGAATGCAGCCAAATGCTGACTTAGCAGTGACTAACTCATTGCGAAGCTCAGAATAGTTCTGTTAACATTAGGCCCATGTGAGCGGCAAGCATGCAAGCATAGTCTAAATCCTTCGGTGAATCTTCTTTCTCGTACTCTGCTCCCTCGGTCTGGAATAGCTTACCACACAGTGTTCGCCACTCTTCATCTGTCCAGTCTTTCAAAACTTCTCTGAAAACTCATCTTTTTGAAACCTCATACTCTCACCTCTAATCCATGTAGTCCTTGATGATATTAAGTCAAGTCAAGTCAAGTCAAAATGATCTTTATTGAGGATAAAAGGAATAAGCTTAAAAGCTTTTTTACATCCTGTCCTCAAGAGAACAAAATAACAACAAAGAATGAAGGCAAATCAGTGTACAAACCATCACATGAAAACATACAAGTCTTAATTAGACAAAATATACATATGAAGCCATTTATATAACCTGCAGTGTGTGTGTGTGCGTGTGTGTGTGGGGGGGGGGGGGGGGAGGGGGAGGAGGGGGGGGGGAGAGGGCGAGAGAGATTAATACATGTATTTTGTATTAACAGTCTCACTTATTTTTAATGTTTATATTCATTGATACTTGTCTTCATGTTGATTATTCTTGGCTTGTCTTTAATGTGTATGTTTATCTGTATGTTAGTGCTTAGGCCTTTGTTCAGCGCTTTGAGCTCCCTGCAAAGGGAGTTAAGTGCTCTATAAATAACCAGTATTATTATTATGATTATTACAGAGGACGTACATAAACGTGGTCGGCACTGAAGACGTTAATGGCAGCAACTCTGTCTGTCCTCTTTGTACAGGAGAGGTGCAATTCGTGGACAAAATTCATGATCCATTCTCATGTGCGTTCTTCTTTCTCATTTGGCAAAATCTTGTCTTCATCTTGAGAGCCCGGATGTGGATGTCAAAGATGGCGGACGTGTCCAAAATGTGTTCACGTTTCCACCTTGTATTTAGAACAATTTCATGGTCATAGAGTTATCTATTTACCCATTCTCTGAATGGGAATTGTTTTCTGACTTTTTGAAGATCTTTTGGACTGTGGAAACGTTCCTTTTTGGATTGAAATGAAGCGTTTACAGATGGTGCTGACCGGTAGCCTGGTCTTTAGATCTAGTCTAGTTCATTCATAATTGGTTTCCCGCGTAATTGAGTTTAATATTATTATGATCTGCTCGTAAATGTTACAATTATTTAGCTGTTTACATTATTATTATAGGTAAGTCTGTGAGTTGATTTCATTTCGGTTCAACATTTTGTGACACAAAATGGCTTTGACAAGAAAAGGAGGAGTGTTGAATAAAAGTCATGATGGGGATCATGTCAGCAGTGCTGCTGCTGCTGGCGAAAAACCTGCTTCTGTTGAGCCATGGCTACTTGTAGGGTCGAACCCCCCAAAAGACTACTGGTAAAGCAGATACAGCACAAGTAAACTCGCCCCTGAAATTCTTACATGCGGAAGGTTCTGGACCTTGCCCATGTCCTGTCTGCAAAAAAGGGATTGGCAAAAATGACAAATCGCTCATGCGCGATAGATGTCTAGGACGGGTGCACCTGGGTTGCACCGATGTTCGCCCCTCAGAGTACAGCGTTCTAGAGACCTCTAAGTCCACCAGCTTCAAATGGTGCTGCGCTCCATGTGAAAAGGAGTGCATGCAGTGACCCAGGAGATACGTTGTCTCAGCAAGGGGCACCTGGGTTGCACCGACGTTCGCCCCTCAGAGTACAGCGTTCTAGAGACCTCTAAGTCCACCAGCTTCAAATGGTGCTGCGCTCCATGTGAAAAGGAGTGCATGCAGTGACCCAGGAGATACGTTGTCTCAGCAAGGGGCACCTGGGTTGCACCGACGTTCGCCCCTCAGAGTACAGCGTTCTAGAGACCTCTAAGACCACCAGCTTCAAATGGTGCTGCGCTCCATGTGAAAAGGAGTGCATGCAGTGACCCAGGAGATACGTTGTCTCAGCAAGGGGCACCTGGGTTGCACCGACGTTCGCCCCTCAGAGTACAGCGTTCTAGAGACCTCTAAGACCACCAGCTTCAAATGGTGCTGCGCTCCATGTGAAAAGGAGTGCATGCAGTGGCCCAGGAGATACGTTGTCTCAGCAGGGGGCCAAGATTGACACCCTGCACGAGATTGTCAAGACATTGCAACAGCAGAACATGATGATACTCCAACAGCAGAACATGATGATACTCCAACAGCAGAACATGATGATACTCCAACAGCAGAACATGATGATACTCCAACAGCAGAACATGATGATACTCCAACAGCAGAACATGATGATACTCCAACAGCAGAACATGATGATACTCCAACAGCAGAACATGATGATACTCCAACAGCAGAACATGATGATACTCCAACAGCAGAACATGATGATACTCCAACAGCAGAACATGATGATACTCCAACAGCAGAACATGATGATACTCCAACAGCAGAACATGATGATACTCCAACAGCAGAACATGATGATACTCCAACAGCAGAACATGATGATACTCCAACTACTGCAAAATGAAAGTAGACTTGACAATAAGATCAAGATACATGTGACTGAAGCAATTGACAACCAAAAAGAAAAGGAAGAAATAACAAACAACCTGGTGCTGTTCAATGTAGCTGAGAGTAGTAACATAGGCCAAAATGAGCAAACCAAACATGATTCTGGTGAGGTGGAGAAGATCTTCAAGAGCATTCACCCAGATTTTGACGCCAGTAGCGTGGCACAGCAGGGTATTGTGCGCCTTGGACGCAAACAACAAGCCACAGAAACAAACCCAAACCCCAAACCTAGGCCCATTAGAGTTTCCTTTGTTGACCTAGGAAGTTAGACAGAAATTCTGAAAAATGTCAGGAATTTGAGAACAAGTAAGTCATACTCAGTTGTTGGCATAGCTCCGGACAAAACTGTGCAAGAAAGAAACGAAGACAGAGAGAGGAGAAAAGAGTTCTGTGAGAGAAAAGAGAAAGGGGATGATGTGGTGTGGCTTAAAGGGGAAGTTGTGCTGAGATCAGAGAGGGGTGCCTTGATCAGAGGAAGGGTGTTGAGCAGGGAGCAGGTCATTGACCTTGTGGCTTGTCAACTGACAAAGCAAATGTTGTACAGAATGTTAATAAGTTCGGTTCAGTTCATTGACATTTTTTTAGGAAGGGGAGACTGGGGTGGGGGGGAGGGAGGGGGGGGTAGGAAAGGGGAGGTCGAGGGGGACAGTTGGTTTTGTTTTGGAGAATTGCTGGCCCAGCAATTCTCCCAAACAACTTCCAGCTCCCCCCTCGACCTCCCCTTTCCTGAGGGAATTGTCGACCTGTCAGCCTTACATCAGTGGTGTGTAAAGTAGTTGAAGGGTTTGGTCGCGATGTTTTGTGTGATCACTTGACTAACAATAAACTTCTCTCTAAGGATCAATTTGGTTTCTGTAAAGGGCGATCATGCATGACCCAACTTTTAGTAACCATACATGACTGGATGTACAACTTTGATATTGGTAAACCCACAGATGCAATATATCTAGATCTTAAAAAGGCCTTTGACACTGTGCCTCATCAGACTAATAAAGAAACTGAAAGGGAAATTACTTAGCTGGATAAGTGACTTTTTAAATAATAGAACTCAATATGTTAATGTAAATGGTTCTGTGTCATCTAGAATACCAGTTACTAGTGGTGTCCCACAGGGGAGTGTATTGGGCCCAATACTCTATTTACAACATAAATGACATGCCTGGCATAGTAGACTGTAATATAAAAAAAATTGCAGACGATACCAAAGCTTACTCAACAATTGAAACAGTGAGTGATAGACAATTTGCAGTCATCCATTCACAAATTAGTTGATTGGACAGACACTTGGCTTTTAAAATTTAATGCAGAAAAATGTAAAGTATTGCATTTAGGTAGACACAATCCAAACTATGATTATTATATGAGGGACGGTAAGGAGTTCCATAAACTAGAAAGTACAACAGCTGAAATCGTTTAGCTGGTTTAATAATGAGAACTATTAACTTCAAAATTAAAGACATTATGATTCCATTATATAAATCCTTAATTCGTTCTATTCTAGAATATGGTAATCCTGTGCATGCGTGTGTATGTGTGTGTGTGAATGTTGTGTGTGTGTGTGTGTGTGTGTGGGTGGGTGGGTGCGTGTGTTTGGATTGTGGGCCAGTGGACGGAAGGATGGCTGCGGCTGGAGTATAACAATCCTCCAAATTTATTCATACAACTTCTCATATATTCCCCCTTTTAATTTATATTATTTTGACATATATCAATTCTCATACATCACTGTTCTCAAACATTCCCATTCCTATCCATAATACTTCTTAAACAGTCCCATTCTATTTCAGAACACTTCTCATACAGCCCATAATGCTTCTCACAGCCCAATTCCTATTCCCGAAAGTCCTCAAACAGTCCTATTCCTATTCACAGTAGTTTTCATACATTTCCATTCCTATTCATAGTAGTTCTCAAACAGTCCCATTCCTATTCATAGTAGTTCTCAAACAGTTCGATTTCTATTTGTAGTAGTTCTCAAAGTCCAATTTCTATTCATAGTAGTTCTCAAACAGTCCAATTTCTATTCGTAGTAGTTCTCAAACAGTCCAATTTCTATTCATAGTAGTTCTCAAACAGTCCAATTTCTATTCATAGTAGTTCTCAAACAGTCCAATTTCTATTCGTAGTAGTTCTCAAACAGTCTCATTCATATTCGTAGTAGTCCTCAAACAGTCCCATTCCTATTCGTAGTAGTTCTCATACATTTCCTTGCCCACTCTGATGTACTCGTCTTTCTCGGCGGTCGTCATGGCAGCCACCATGTCGGGGGTGACGTCCTGGTATGCCAGGCGCCGGGCGCCGATGGTGACCATCGGGTCTCCGTCATCATCGTCATCACTCTCCATCTCCTCAACATCGCCTGAATAATCATTAAAAAAACATGAATGGAGAATGTGAATTTGTTTTCTTGTATCTTGTAATAGGTACAGCAGAACCTCCCTTATAAGAACTTCAAAAATCATCCAACACGATCTAACTTGGTGGTTGGATACTCGGTATTCACATCTGTATCGCTAAAAATTTGGGACTTTCTGGTGTTACACTGACTCCGGGCATTGCCTCCAGGATCGTTCCCACCATCTTTATATCTATTAATTAATGTCCAATATGTGTCTGTTCCAGACCGGAGGACGCTAAGCAGAATTTCATCATCATTCATCATCCAAAACGAGGCCTTATAAGGAAGGGATCTTATAAGGGAGGTAATGTTAATACTTACAAAGAAGGGCAATGTCTCAGAGAAGTAGGTCTTATGTGGGAGGGAGTTTTACAATGTAGTAGTAGTAGTAGTAGTAGTAATTAGGGCTAGAAGTGGGCCTCGCTGCCCTTTTACGCCCTTTCTCGTTTGTGACTTTGATTTGTTTCAAGGTGGCTTGCTTTCTACAGCTAAACTATAAAATTTAAAGGCACAACTGGGGTATTTAAGAGCCGATCCCAGGAATCGGGCAGTCAGTTGAGAGTGGGCGAGAGAGAGAGAGATAAACAAGCCAGCGACACTCCAAGCTGCGGGCTTTCGCCTGCGCCAGTA
The DNA here is from genome assembly GCA_017654935.2 of Phymorhynchus buccinoides. Lineage (NCBI taxonomy): Eukaryota > Metazoa > Mollusca > Gastropoda > Neogastropoda > Raphitomidae > Phymorhynchus > Phymorhynchus buccinoides. Next base: position 58,542,445 of record CM065690.1, on the reverse strand, counting down.
TAGTTTTTCCCTCCTTTTGCGTTTCAAAAGGGATGCTTTCGCTGCGAGCACCAAGCAGAAACTGACATTTTTAGCCTACTGCTTGCTTATATAGTGCCGCGCTGGCTTTAACAAAAATATGGAATGGACTTTCTTCTTCTTTTCTTTATTCATCGAAAGTATTGTAAAAATTGGACATCATTGTGTCTTTGTCCAGAAGATTTTTGAATATATTTATGTTAGTTGACAAATTATTCCAGTATTGAACAACTCGGTTAGAAAAGTAAAACTTGCGAATGTTAGTAACTGATCATCTTAAAAATAACTTCTCTGTACTATTTCGTGTCATGTTTATGATACTTTTAACAAAAAGGTTCTTAAAGTCTATGTCATCAATATTATTCATTATTTTATATACTTGTATAAGATCGCCCCCTGACTCTTCTTCCATCCCAGGAATTTTAATCTTTCACTATAAGTTTTGTTCTTACATGCTTTGATCAATTTTGTCGCCCAATTTTGGGAGGTCTTATAAGTACTGAAATACAGAATTTTCTTGTCGCGTGTGTGCGTGTGTGCGTGCGTGCGTATATTGCATAAAAATGTTTGAGTTTCAAAATGCAGGCACATGAGTGCAAGTGTGTCTACATGCTTTCACAATAGAAAACAAAAATCTTATTTCTATGTAGCGATTATGATTTCATTATTCAATCTGCCATTGTCTTTCTTTAATCATGGCGATTGCTTATTGACTGAACATGACAACGCCCACAGCCACTGGCATTACAGTGCAGACAAACTGAAACCACAAGGTACCTAATAAAGGGCGTAGTCAGTTCAGTTCTGAAGACAGTTGTGATATTCTCTGACATCATAATTCACTTTCCTGCTGAAATTGAAGATCAGTTAATAACTCCCCGGCCTGCAAGCCCCTCTACAGCAGACATGAGAAGTTCCAGTCTTTAGCCGGCCAGGGTTCTTCTTCTTCGTCTGCGTTCCCTAGCCATATGGCCATAATGGGTATGTGTCGGGTTTTCAGTTTTCACTGGTCTTTCTGCAGCATGCAGCCGACACATTCCGATTTCGGTAGAGCTCAAAGAAGAACATTTATTTGGAAGATTTTTGGTAAAAAGGCAGGAGAATGGGTCAAGCAGGCAGAAAACAGTAGATAGTAAGAAAAGGAAAAGGCAGAGTCATACAGAGTCATAGAGGAAGTTCCAAGCACAGAATGTCCAGTAGACAGTAAGAAAAGGAAAAGGCAGAGTCATACAGTGATAGAGGAAGTTCCTAGCACAGAACGTCCAGTAGACAGTAAGAAAAGGAAAAGGCAGAGTCATACAGAGTGATAGAGGAAGTTCCTAGCACAGAACGTCCAGTAGATAGCAAGAAAAGGAAAAGGCAGAGTCATACAGAGTGATAGAGGAAGTTCCTAGCACAGAACGTCCAGTAGATAGTAAGAAAAGGAAAAGGCAGAGTCATACAGAGTGATAGAGGAAGTTCCTAGCACAGAACGTCCAGTAGACAGTAAGAAAAGGAAAAGGCAGAGTCATACAGAGTGATAGAGGAAGTTCCTAGCACAGAACGTCCAGTAGACAGTAAGAAAAGGAAAAGGCAGAGTCATAGAGTGATAGAGGAAGTTCCTAGCACAGAACGTCCAGTAGATAGTAAGAAAAGGAAAAGGCAGAGTCATACAGAGTGATAGAGTAAGTTCCTAGCACAGAACGTCCAGTAGATAGCAAGAAAAGGAAAAGGCAGAGTCATACAGAGTGATAGAGGAAGTTCCTAGCACAGAACGTCCAGTAGATAGTAAGAAAAGGAAAAGGCAGAGTCATACAGAGTGATAGAGGAAGTTCCTAGCACAGAACGTCCAGTAGATAGTAAGAAAAGGAAAAGGCAGAGTCATACAGAGTGATAGAGGAAGTTCCTAGCACAGAACGTCCAGTAGACAGTAAGAAAAGGAAAAGGCAGAGTCATACAGAGTGATAGAGGAAGTTCCTAGCACAGAACGTCCAGTAGACAGTAAGAAAAGGAAAAGGCAGAGTCATAGAGTGATAGAGGAAGTTCCTAGCACAGAACGTCCAGTAGATAGTAAGAAAAGGAAAAGGCAGAGTCATACAGAGTGATAGAGTAAGTTCCTAGCACAGAACGTCCAGTAGACAGTAAGAAAAGGAAAAGGCAGAGTCATACAGAGATAGAGGAAGTTCCAAGCACAGAAGTCCAGTAGACAGTAAGAAAAGGAAAAGGCAGAGTCATACAGAGTGATAGAGGAAGTTCCTAGCACAGAACGTCCAGTAGACAGTAAGAAAAGGAAAAGGCAGAGTCATAGAGTGATAGAGGAAGTTCCTAGCACAGAACGTCCAGTAGATAGTAAGAAAAGGAAAGGCAGAGTCATACAGAGTGATAGAGGAAGTTCCTAGCACAGAACGTCCAGTAGACAGTAAGAAAAGGAAAAGGCAGAGTCATACAGAGTGATAGAGGAAGTTCCTAGCACAGAACGTCCAGTAGACAGTAAGAAAAGGAAAAGGCAGAGTCATACAGAGTGATAGAGGAAGTTCCTAGCACAGAACGTCCAGTAGACAGTAAGAAAAGGAAAAGGCAGAGTCATAGAGTGATAGAGGAAGTTCCTAGCACAGAACGTCCAGTAGATAGTAAGAAAAGGAAAAGGCAGAGTCATACAGAGTGATAGAGTAAGTTCCTAGCACAGAACGTCCAGTAGACAGTAAGAAAAGGAAAAGGCAGAGTCATACAGAGTGATAGAGGAAGTTCCAAGCACAGAATGTCCAGTAGACAGTAAGAAAAGGAAAAGGCAGAGTCATACAGAGTGATAGAGGAAGTTCCTAGCACAGAACGTCCAGTAGACAGTAAGAAAAGGAAAAGGCAGAGTCATAGAGTGATAGAGGAAGTTCCTAGCACAGAACGTCCAGTAGATAGTAAGAAAAGGAAAAGGCAGAGTCATACAGAGTGATAGAGGAAGTTCCTAGCACAGAACGTCCAGTAGACAGTAAGAAAAGGAAAAGGCAGAGTCATACAGAGTGATAGAGGAAGTTCCTAGCACAGAACGTCCAGTAGATAGTAAGAAAAGGAAAAGGCAGAGTCATACAGAGTGATAGAGGAAGTTCCAAGCACAGAATGTCCAGTAGACAGTAAGAAAAGGAAAAGGCAGAGTCATACAGAGTGATAGAGGAAGTTCCTAGCACAGAGCGTCCAGTAGACAGTAAGAAAAGGAAAAGTCAGAGTCATACAGAGTGATAGAGGAAGTTCCTAGCACAGAACGTCCAGTAGACAGTAAGAAAAGGAAAAGGCAGAGTCATACAGAGTGATAGAGGAAGTTCCTAGCACAGAACGTCCAGTAGATAGTAAGAAAAGGAAAAGGCAGAGTCATACAGAGTGATAGAGGAAGTTCCTAGCACAGAACGTCCAGTAGATAGTAAGAAAAGGAAAAGGCAGAGTCATACAGAGTGATAGAGGAAGTTCCTAGCACAGAACGTCCAGTAGACAGTAAGAAAAGGAAAAGGCAGAGTCATACAGAGTGATAGAGGAAGTTCCTAGCACAGAACGTCCAGTAGACAGTAAGAAAAGGAAAAGGCAGAGTCATACAGTGATAGAGGAAGTTCCTAGCACAGAACGTCCAGTAGACAGTAAGAAAAGGAAAAGGCAGAGTCATACAGAGTGATAGAGGAAGTTCCTAGCACAGAACGACCAGTAGATAGTAAGAAAAGGAAAAGGCAGAGTCATACAGAGTGATAGAGGAAGTTCCTAGCACAGAACGTCCAGTAGACAGTAAGAAAAGGAAAAGGCAGAGTCATACAGTGATAGAGGAAGTTCCTAGCACAGAATGTCCAGTAGATAGTAAGAAAAGGAAAAGGCAGAGTCATACAGAGTGATAGAGGAAGTTCCTAGCACAGAACGTCCAGTAGACAGTAAGAAAAGGAAAAGGCAGAGTCATACAGTGATAGAGGAAGTTCCTAGCACAGAACGTCCAGTAGATAGTAAGAAAAGGAAAAGGCAGAGTCATACAGTGATAGAGGAAGTTCCTAGCACAGAACGTCCAGTAGATAGTAAGAAAAGGAAAAGGCAGAGTCATACACAGTGATAGAGGAAGTTCCTAGCACAGAATGTCCAGTAGATAGTAAGAAAAGGAAAAGGCAGAGTCATACAGAGTGATAGAGGAAGTTCCTAGCACAGAACGTCCAGTAGACAGTAAGAAAAGGAAAAGGCAGAGTCATAGAGTGATAGAGGAAGTTCCTAGCACAGAACGTCCAGTAGACAGTAAGAAAAGGAAAAGGCAGTCATACAGTGATAGAGGAAGTTCCTAGCACAGAACGTCCAGTAGACAGTAAGAAAAGGAAAAGGCAGTCATACAGTGATAGAGGAAGTTCCTAGCACAGAATGTCCAGTAGATAGTAAGAAAAGGAAAAGGCAGTCATACAGTGATAGAGGAAGTTCCTAGCACAGAACGTCCAGTAGACAGTAAGAAAAGGAAAAGGCAGTCATACAGTGATAGAGGAAGTTCCTAGCACAGAATGTCCAGTAGATAGTAAGAAAAGGAAAAGGCAGAGTCATACAGTGATAGAGGAAGTTCCTAGCACAGAATGTCCAGTAGATAGTAAGAAAAGGAAAAGGCAGTCATACAGTGATAGAGGAAGTTCCTAGCACAGAATGTCCAGTAGATAGTAAGAAAAGGAAAAGGCAGTCATACAGTGATAGAGGGGGAACTCTTAATACAAAATACCCCCCATGGAGATGGCTAGGATACAAAGCCACCTTGGATTATTGACAACACAGAAATAAACACCAGGCCTGTGGCCTAAATAATGTTGATGGCTGGTTGACATCAGCCTTAACGCCACACCAGGTATGTAAACGAAGCGTTGGCACTTTGAGGTCATTTGTCTCTGAACACACGAGAGCCTCTCCCTTTCCTTTAAGAGCCGTTCAGTCAATCAGAAGGGATCAGTTGTTATGCCTTTAACGTCGAAGCCAGCAATACAGTGACAGAGACTCAGAGACCTGAATGATCATCAACACTTCTACAGCAAGTGAGACCTGAATGATCATCAACACTTCTACAGCAAGTGAGACCTGAATGATCATCAACACTTCTACAGCAAGTGAGACCTGAATGAACATCAACACTTCTACAGCAAGTGAGACCTGAATGATCATCAACACTTCTACAGCAAGTGAGACCTGAATGATCATCAACACTTCTACAGCAAGTGAGACCTGAATGATCATCAACACTTCTACAGCAAGTGAGACCTGAATGATCATCAACACTTCTACAGCAAGGGGAAATCACACCGAAATAGTGAAGCTAGGAGCCAAGATTGTGAAAACAGTCAAAGGCAGATAACTCTCCAGTAAGCAGATACAACTCCCCTCCCCCCACCCCCACCAAAACTGCCTGTGACAACTGTGCCTAGGCCTGCATGAACAAAAGGCCGAGGAACAAAGCGTCTGCCTTCCACACTGAAGGGAAAGTCAGTGCACAGCTTGGTGTTTGGAATCTGAATGGGACTGATGACCCTCAGCTGTCATCCTGATACCACACAGCATTGAAAACAATGAAGAAAACAAAAATACACAGAAATAATATTCAACAGGACACGGGAACTAATAAGAAATAGAGGTCTCCCAGCGTTTCATGGCTCCGATCGGGCCAATAGTTACAGTAGCGACACCTGGGGAGAAACCCCAACCGGCACAGCCATAACCAATGACTATGTAAGCTGCCTGCTGGAATAAAAAGGAACCCAGGGGGTGGGGAGGGGAGGGGGGAGTAATCATTCCAGATTTTCTTACCTCCGTCTGCGGCGGCCTGCATGCTGTCCCCTTGGCTGTGAGTGAGGTTGTCAGCGGCGACCAGGTCTGGTAACCGTGATGACCCGGCTTTGGGCTCGTGGACCAACAGGGTCTGCATGATGTCCTCGTTATGAACTGTGCTGGATGAGGCCCCTGATGGACCTGACTCCTTCAGTGAACCCTGCAACAATGATGATGATGATGGTGATGATGTCCTCATTGTGAACTGTGCTGGATGAGGCCCCTGAGGGACCTGACTCCTTCAGTGAACCCTGCAACAATGATGATGATGATGGTGATGATGTCCTCATTGTGAACTGTGCTGGATGAGGCCCCTGAGGGACCTGACTCCTTCAGTGAACCCTGCAACAATGATGATGATGATGGTGATGATGTCCTCATTGTGAACTGTGCTGGATGAGGCCCCTGAGGGACCTGACTCCTTCAGTGAACCCTGCAACAATGATGATGATGATGGTGATGATGTCCTCGTTGTGAACTGCGCTGGATGAGGCCCCTGAGGGACCTGACTCCTTCAGTGAACCCTGCAACAATGATGATGATGATGGTGATGATGTCCTCGTTGTGAACTGCGCTGGATGAGGCCCCTGAGGGACCTGACTCCTTCAGTGAACCCTGCAACAATGATGATGATGATGGTGATGATGTCCTCGTTGTGAACTGCGCTGGATGAGGCCCCTGAGGGACCTGACTCCTTCAGTGAACCCTGCAACAATGATGATGATGATGGTGATGATGTCCTCGTTGTGAACTGCGCTGGATGAGGCCCCTGAGGGACCTGACTCCTTCAGTGAACCCTGCAACAATGATGATGATGATGGCGATGATGTCCTCGTTGTGAACTGCGCTGGATGAGGCCCCTGATGGACCTGACTCCTTCAGTGAACCCTGCAACAATGATGATGACGATGGCGATGATGTCCTCGTTGTGAAATGCGCTGGATGAGGCCCCTGAGGGACCTGACTCCTTCAGTGAACCCTGCAACAATGATGATGACGATGGCGATGATGTCCTCGTTGTGAAATGCGCTGGATGAGGCCCCTGATGGACCTGACTCCTTCAGTGAACCCTGCAACAATGATGATGATGATGGCGATGATGTCCTCGTTGTGAACTGCGCTGGATGAGGCCCCTGATGGACCTGACTCCTTCAGTGAACCCTGCAACAATGATGATGATGATGGGGATGATGTCCTCGTTGTGAACTGCGCTGGATGAGGCCCCTGAGGCCCCTGACTCCTTCAGTGAACCCTGCAACAATGATGATGATGATGATGGTGATGATGATGGTGATGATGATGATGATGGTGATGATGATGATGGTGATGGTGATGATGGTGATGTCCTCGTTGTGAACTGTGCTGGATGAGGCCCCTGATGGACCTGACTCCTTCAGTGAACCCTGCAACAATGATGGTGATGATGATGATGATGATGATGATGATGGGGATGATGATGGTGATGGTGATGTCCTTGTGAACTGTGCTGGATGAGGCCCCTGATGGACCTGACTCCTTCAGTGAACCCTGCAACAATGATGGTGATGATGATGATGATGATGATGGGGATGATGATGGTGATGGTGATGTCCTTGTGAACTGTGCTGGATGAGGCCCCTGATGGACCTGACTCCTTCAGTGAACCCTGCAACAATGATGGTGATGATGATGATGATGATGATGATGATGATGACGATGGTGATGATGATAATGATGATGTCCTCGTTGTGAACTGTGCTGGATGAGGCCCCTGATGATGATGATGATACAACTGCCCACGTAGGTGAAATCCTGGACCACCTCTACCTCGTTCTGTCCTATAAACACCAATGGTGTGGTCCAGCAGACCAGACAGAGAAGAGAGGGGGGAAAAAAAGAAGAAAAAAAAACAGACAGAGAAAGAAAAGAAGAGAGAGAAAGACAAAAAGTAAGGGACCGATACTCATTCAGATAAATCAGAAGAAAAAAAATGAGACAAACAGAAAGAGAGACAGACAGGCACAGAGAAAGAATAATGTGATAACAATAATAATAAATCTATCTCAAATCTTATACTATCCCACGCAGAGCGTCTTCATCTTTCAACCCCAATACACGTCAATAATTTGCCAATAAACGGCAGGTGGACATTACCGGCAGAAGAAGAAAAGCAAGAATCAAAAAGAGAAAGTGTCAGTACAAAAACAAAAGCCCCTCCATTAACAAAAAGAAAAAAAGAAAAAAAGCCAAAAGGTGCTATCAACGTTCTCTATCCTTTTGACGATAGTACCCTCTGGCTCTCACCCTCACCGTACTGTCTGCCCCATCCCTTTGACGATAGTACCCTCTGGCTCTCACCCTCACCGTACTGTCTGCCTCATCCCTTTGACGATAGTACCCTTTGGCTCTCACCCTCACCGTACTGTCTGCCTCATCCCTTTGACGATATTACCCTCTGGCTCTCACCCTCACCGTACTGTCTGCCCCATCCCTTTGACGATAGTACCCTCTGGCTCTCACCCTCACCGTACTGTCTGCCCCATCCAGCAGGGGCACGCCCTCCACGGTGCTCTGGGCCATCCACACCGGGACCTCCTTCTTCTCCGGCAACGCACCGCCCCCCTCCTCACCCCCCACCGTGATGGTCACGCTCGACTCGGAGTAGCCAAAGCCGACAGAGCGCGAAGCGGAGCCGCTCCAGACCATGCTGTCCGCGTCCTGCCGCCCCTTGTGGCTGGGCCCGCCCTGACCCCTGCACCGGACAGACAAGGTCAAGGTCAACAAGGTCAACATTAGTCTGCATCACCTCAAGCCAATAGATCAACTTATCAAAGGTTGGGATTGCAAACTGCCAAGATGTGAAAGGTGTGGCCAAGACCAGACATTTACGCTTTCCAAGGTAAAACTCTAAGTCAAGGTCGATAGTTGGCTATCTTGTATTTTATGCTTTCCAAGGTAAAACTCTAAGTCAAGGTCGATAGTTGGCTATCTTGTATTTTACGCTTTCCAAGGTAAAACTCTAAGTCAAGGTCGATAGTTGGCTATCTTGTATTTTACGCTTTCCAAGGTAAAACTCTAAGTCAAGGTCGATAGTTGGCTATCTTGTATTTTACGCTTTCCAAGGTAAAACTCTAAGTCAAGGTCGATAGTTGACTATCTTGTATTTTACGCTTTCCAAGGTAAAACTCTAAGTCAAGGTCGATAGTTGGCTATCTTGTATTTTACGCTTTCCAAGGTAAAACTCTAAGTCAAGGTCGATAGTTGGCTATCTTGTATTTTACGCTTTCCAAGGTAAAACTCTAAGTCAAGGTCGATAGTTGGCTATCTTGTATTTTACGCACACACCCGCTCAAATTTTCCCTGGGAAGCAACATTCTGCCATTTTTTGGAAAGGGATAGGGTTAGGATCAGCCTAGCATTATTGTCATAAAACTGAAAGAAGCAGACTTTGAGGCTGAGGGTCAGGGGAGTGGGGATGGTGGGGGGGAGGGGGGATGGCAGGGCGTGTGTCTAAAGTACAAGATTACCAACAGTTTACCTGGGACCCACCAATTCCATTTATTATTACAATAATAATAATGATGATGATCACCACCATCATCATAATCGTCATTACCTGGTGATCTTCTTGATGTCGGTGGGCTCAGGCTCCAGCAGTGCGGGGGCCAGTTTCACATCCTCGCACTGCTGCAGCAAGTTATACATGGGCTGGATCTGGTCGTTGAAGCGGGCCAGGTGTGTGCGGGCGTCCTTGGTGGGCAGGGAGCTCTCATCCTCGGCCACCTCCGCCTGGCAGTACGTGCACAGCAGACGCTGCGAGGAGTAGTCCAGCAACTGGCCCACCTCAAAGTCCGTGAACGTCTTGTTGCAGTCTGGGCACCTGACAACAACGTCAACAACACAGCGTGAAAACGCTACATCAACCAGCTGCGAGGAGTAGTCCAGCAACTGGCCCACCTCAAAGTCCGTGAACGTCTTGTTGCAGTCTGGGCACCTGACAACAAAGTCAACAACACAGCGTGAATACGCTACATCAACCAGCTGCGTGGAGAAGTCCAGCAACTGGCCCACCTCAAAGTCCGTGAACGTCTTGTTGCAGTCTGGGCACCTGACAAGAAAGTCAACAACACAGCGTGAAAACGCTACATCAACCAGCTGCGTGGAGAAGTCCAGCAGCTGGCCCACCTCAAAGTCCGTGAACGTCTTGTTGCAGTCTGGGCACCTAACTAAGTGAAGAACACAAATAAAACTACAGCGTGAAAACACTACATCAACCAGCCGCGCAGCATTTTCTGCCCCAGTAGCCTTGACCTTTGACCAATGACCATTTTCGAACTTGGCCTAGATATCCTAACTATCTATCCTATAGTTGAAGGTCCTAGGTCCCTCTGTTCAAACGCTACCATGGTGACATACATAGATAGTCAGGAACAGACAGACAGCCCTCAAAAATTAACCCTCTTGCATTCGCATTTGTTACAGAAAAAACTTCTTCTAGTGTTCACATTCTTCCATACAAAATCTGTCTTTTGAAGCACACAGAGCGCCATACAGTTACTATCACATCATTGCAAGTGAGAAGCTTCTCCATAGTGCGTGTAGAACAAGCCAGAACTTAGTGCCTGATAGAAATGCCATTACAGGGGGTCTCAGAGTGGGGGGCGAGCTACGGGCGGTTTGGGGCGACTTGAATACACAGAGGCAACTTTCGCCTGGCCGGTTTTGGCCAGAATAAATGCAAGAAGGCTAACCAGCTTTCACTTCACACCTGGACCCCACAGCATCAACCCTGTGAACTGTTGAAGTCAGGACACCTGGACTCCCACAGCATCAACCCTGTGAACTGTTGAAGTCAGGACACCTGTACTCCCACAGCATCAACCCTGTGAACTGTTGAAGTCAGGACACCTGGACTCCCACAGCATCAACCCTGTGAACTGTTGAAGTCAGGACACCTGGACTCCCACAGCATCAACCCTGTGAACTGTTGAAGTCAGGACACCTGGACTCCCACAGCATCAACCCTATGAACTGTTGAAGTCAGGACACCTGGACTCCCACAGCATCAACCCTGTGAACTGTTGAAGTCAGGACACCTGGACTCCCACAGCATCAACCCTATGAACTGTTGAAGTCAGGACACCTGGACTCCCACAGCATCAACCCTATGAACTGTTGAAGTCAGGACACCTGGACTCCCACAGCATCAACCCTGTGAACTGTTGAAGTCAGGACACCTGGACTCCCACAGCATCAACCCTATGAACTGTTGAAGTCAGGACACCTGGACTCCCACAGCATCAACCCTATGAACTGTTGAAGTCAGGACACCTGGACTCCCTCAGCACCAACCCTGTGAACTGTTGAAGTCAGGACACCTGGACCCCCACAGCATCAACCCTGTGAATGTGGTGTTGAAGTCAGGACACCTGGACTCCCACAGCATCAACCCTGTGAATGTGGTGTTGAAGTCAGGACACGGTCAGGACACCTGGACTCCCACAGCATCAACCCTGTGAATGTGGTGTTGAAGTCAGGACACGGTCAGGACACCTGGACTCCCACAGCATCAACCCTGTGAATGTGGTGTTGAAGTCAGGACACCTGGACTCCCACAGCATCAACCCTGTGAATGTGGTGTTGAAGTCAGGATACCTGGACCCCACAGCATCAACCCTGTGAATGTGGTGTTGAAGTCAGGACACCTGGACTCCCTCAGCATCAACCATTAATTGCTACAATCATCAACTACCAAACTCAATTTCAAACAGCCTACAACTCAGAAAATAGCCACTTTTGACTAAACATGTTTAACTTTATTCTTTGATGTCATGCAATCTCAACATACTAAGAATATAAATAAAATATGTTTGACAATTTCTGTGCTTATTTTGTCTTTCTATATTGTTTGAACACATTCTTAAAGACAAAAAGAAAGTTTCAAGGGAAAAAAGTAATTGGATAGCAGATCCTAATTTCATACCTTTTACTTAGTGAAAAGGGTGTTACATCAGTGTGATGCACAAATGAGACATCGGCATGAAAGGGTTAAATTTAACCTCACTGTCGCCTTGGCTTATGGCTGTGTCAGACCAATTAAAATTAAGAATAAGATTAAAATTATAGCCCCATCGACAGCAAAGGCCATGTCAGGGCTGTCACCACGTTAAATCTTACCACGTTAAATCTCACCACGTATTAAAAAGGGATAAAAACACAAGGTAAAAACAAAATCAAAGGTTTTTTTCTAAAATACTTTTGTTAAAAATCATTAATCACTCACAAACTTAGCAAGTAAAAACATGACACGTCTGGAATTAAAAACATCACAGTAGCTTACATCGAGTGTCAGACCAATTGGCATGGGCTAGAATACCAAGGCTACGAAAATGTTGTTATGCTCTGCATAGTTATGCGGAGATTGTCTTTAGCCAAGACAAGCTCCTAGCATAACATCATCAGGCTCCAAAATCCTCCGAAGTCGGAGTATGGCTGCCCATGTGGCGGGGTAATCAAAAACGGTCACACACGTCATAACGCTCTCATCCCTAGCTGGTGCATTTGTACCATAGTGTTCAAGCGCTTCGGCTTTCGGGACGATCCCTGGAGTCTCTAAGCCAGGGTACGACAACAGCAACACCAACTAACCTGAAGGAAGCTCGGCTGCTGGAGTTGCGTTCTTCCTGTTCGATTTTCTTGCGGATGTGATCCAGCTTGAACTTGACCACGTTGACAAACACGTTGTAGGAGATGAAGTAGTAGCTGTGCCGCGTCGACTTGCCCTCCGCGTCCGTTTCCAGCCGCATGCGACTCTTCAGGAACTTCTCGTTCTTCAGCGTGTTGAGCAACGAGCGCAGGTGGCGCTTTTCATAGTGCAGTAACTCTGCCAGATCATCTTCCTGCACAAAACGAATAAATGAACAAGTAGTAAAATCTTAATGACTGAATTGCCCCAGTTTGTCTAGTTGTCATCAACTTGATCAAGTATGTTTTTTCAAGAATGAAGAATGATGCACTTTTTCTGAAGTCTTGGAGAATACAGTGGAACCTCCATTATAAGACTCCCTCCCACATAAGACCTACTTCTCCGAGACATTGCCCTTCTTTGTAAGTATTAAAATTACCTCCCTTATAAGACCCCTCCCTTATAACTAATATAAGAGCTCATTTTGGCTGATGTCTGAAGGTCTTATAAGGGAGGTTCCATTGTACTGTGTAAAACATGTGACTTAGCACAAGACTGAGCAACAACGAAAACAGCATACTCACACACAAATTACTAAATAATTATTGTGAGAATAAACAACTAGTTGAAAAAAGGGAATAAAACATTTAATCAGAATACTTCACTCATTCGCATTGCAGTGATTTTGAATTATTAAAAAACCTCACAAATCCCTCCAGCCATGCACACAAACAAAACATACATAAACAAAGGGAGAAATGAAAGAAGATTACGGGTTTTTACCTCAGGTTTAGACATAGGGAAGTGGTAGATCAGACTTTTTTATATACATGTATAGACTTTATATACAAAAATTCCCCCCCCAACCCAAGGGGATACAAGGGCGCCTTTCGTACAAATAG